>CM019828.1:60593348-60780400 GCA_009763385.1 Coix lacryma-jobi var. lacryma-jobi | reverse complement strand
AGGATCATGAAAACTCCAAATAAAAGCTCTTCGTCCGAAAGAAACGGGAAAAGCGGGCAAAGCCTCCACACAACCGAAGAGTCAAGAGAAGACAAGAGTTTCATGAATCCCAAAAGCACTCAAAAACCATTCTCAAATAAATTGTCAAACAATCATCACAAAAGAAGCCAAGGTACTTATCCACTTGGGTTTCAAAATTTCACTTGGGTTTCTAAATTTCTCCCCCTTGATGATTGAATTGACAAAAATTAGGCACAAGAGATGGTTTGAGATAGCAAAACCGAAAAACTTGGTCCCCAAAGACATGGGCAACGGCTCAACGCAACCAAGCAAAATTTGAGCAAAACTCCACAAAAGAGTGAAAAACTCAGACAAGGAGCAAAAGACTTGGTTCCCAAAGACATGGGCAACGGCTCGACGCAACCAAGTCAAAAATGAGCTAGTCCTCAAGAAGAGGCAGAAAAGGCTCAACACCACTAGCTCAAGGCTCGATACCAATTGAGGCTGAAACAATGCATTAGAATGCAAAACTGCTAGTCCCTCAAGATAGAGGCACAAAGGCTCAACACAACTAGTAGACTCGATACCAATCACAAACAGCCAAAAATTGGTGAAAATAGCTAGTTTCTCAAGACAGAGACACATAGGCTCGACGCAACTAGCTGAAGGCTCCATACCAATCGAAAATACCAAGCAAAAACTGCTAGTCCTTCAAGACAAAGGCAAAATGGCTCAACACGACTAGCAGGCTTGATACCAACTGAGAAAACACAAAAAGGAGCTCAAAACCAAATGGAGCACAAACACTCGAAGCACGCGGAGAAGTTGCAAAACAAAACAACTCCCCCTGAAAGCAAGCCTATACACAAATGCTATGCAACAAAGCTCATTATGAAGGATACCAATTGAAGCACATAAAACAGCTAAACTCCCCCTAGCTCAATGCTCTCCCCCAAAATGCATGACTCTCCCCTTTGTGCCAACACACAAACTCCCCCCTGCAAACAGCTTCTCCCCTTGACAAAAGGGAACACGTTGAGGGGTTTTGACATTTCTTCACAAGGTTGACACAAACACATGACAAGTTATCAACCAAATGCACATGGGGGTTACCACAAGGAGTATCAGAGCAGGGGGTATGAACACTAAGCTAAAATGCATGATATGTGCAATACAATAGCTTCAAGTGTATAGCAATCAGAATGAAAAGATGCTCAAAAGGGTGCTGCCCTGAAAGTGTAGCAACCAAAACAAATGCTAGCAAAGGCTCAAACTGATCAAATGAATACGAAATATGAACAATTAAGCATATGAGCAATTTTAAGCCATTCAAAAGGAGTTCACCACTAAAATAGCACTAAGCATGAATAGATAGGAAATCAACCAAGTGCTAACTCAAGTATAAAAGGTGAACTACCCATAGCAAAGTTCAATCATCATGCCATAGAATGAAGCATAAACTTGTGTTATTTTCAAATTTTATCGGAGATTGCAGCGGTATTAACACAAGTTCATATTAAAGCATGTGATTGCGAGAGATTGAAAACATGGTCATTGCCTAACTTTCAACCGGCTAAGCCTATGCAAGAAAGCAATCGGAAGCTTAAAGCACCGGTTTCGGTCTTACACTACACGACTCAAGTTTGACTCAATTGTGCAATGAGAAACAGTCTCGATACCGTGAGTGCTGACACATGCAATCCCATCTCGATCTTTTCATTTCACTTAGACTTGGATCAAATTTTAAGCACAAGGTAAATATGAACAATCCAAGCAAGTGAATGACTCAGTGCAAGAGACATAGCAACCTAGCATACAAAAGATAGCACAAGTGATCTCAACACATCCTACCCATGCTAGTTGCCAATCTCAATGGTGAACAAATTAAAAGTTTTATAGTTGATTAGTCAAGTTCACCATTGCCAAAAATAGCTTAGCTCATAACATGTATGAAGTGATCAAAAATAGCCTAAGCTACAAGCATCAATATGAATAAACAGGGCATACCAAAAAGAGCATAATCTCATTCTCATTGCTCT
Organism: Coix lacryma-jobi var. lacryma-jobi; assembly: GCA_009763385.1. NCBI lineage: Eukaryota > Viridiplantae > Streptophyta > Magnoliopsida > Poales > Poaceae > Coix > Coix lacryma-jobi. The sequence continues at coordinate 60,778,361 of CM019828.1, read as the reverse complement.
AAACATGAAGCTCTAAGATGCACTACAATACATGATGAAATGGATGCAAAAGCTAGTCTATCAAAGACAAAGGAAAAGTAGCCTAAAAAGGAAAAACCCAAAACAAAAGGGTATCGGAGAAGTCCAACTAAGATACCACAAGCAAAATGCTTCCCCAACTAAAAGGGAAACACACACCAAACTCACAAATAAAGAGCCAAGAAACCTCAAGCGACAGCTAGCAAAATCCACATCAAAAAGACCACACAACAACAAGAGGTCAAGGAAGAAGAGTACCAAAACCCAAACTCAGAAGTGTGTCGGAGGTACCTCATGAAATGCATGACCGCCTGTTGGTGTGATACCCGAGGGGACGCTTGAATCTGCTGAACTCCGGGGCGCCTGCCTCGCCGAAGTCGTCTCCCCCTCGCCTGATGTTGTCGCTCCCACAGGTGCAGCTAGTGCTCGCTGGAGAGCTGCTCGAACGGAACCCCAAGTCGTGGAAGAAGTGGGATCGGGTCCGTGAGCTGAAATGCTCTCTCCAGGCTCCTGTTCTCCTGCACACTCAAAGGCAGAAGAAAACAAGGTATTGTCTCGTCCAGTGTGACCTCAAGGTCTCCACAGAACGGTTAGTCACATAATAAGCATAAGGTGAACTCTCAACAAAAAGAGGCCTACCTATGAATGATACTGCAAAGGAGATCTGAACTCAAACTAGTCAAGACTACCATGCAACAGGATAAAGCACTATGGAGCAAAATGCAACCTAGAGACATGATCAACCCAAACACAGCCTAAACCTCAACACATGCTACAATGCAAGATAATGATATCAATAGATCCAAAAGCATGTAACATGATAAAATTGTGGAAAGGCTAGTGCTCAAACTAATCATATCAACATGATACATGTAGCTAACCAAACTAGAACCTAAAAAGTGATACCTAATGAACATCATACCTCTACAAGTAAAGCTCATGGTGAAGTATGGTAAAGCATGGCATAATGTTCATGAGGATCACAAACTAGCATGAATGGCTACTCCACAAAATTATACACAAGGCTAGCATGACATGATATACAAGATAGCACATGCTAGACTAAACAAAACATGATACACAGGAAAATGTACATGCAAGAACTATACAAGTGAGCACATGAAAGACTATCTCATACCACAAGACATAGATCATGGATGTACAAGGTATGAGTGTATATGAAAGCTCACTAGATAACAAAAGCCTCTTTGGAGGCAATTCTAAGCGGGGTGTAGAGACCATCAAATCATGATCACATCTAAAAGATCAAGTTCCATCAAGTGCATGTTCTCCACCCCGCGTCCTCATATCTACACACAAGAGGACAAAGTATCCCGAGTCTTGGATCCCGAAGGGTTAGCAAGCATATACTTGGGAACCCAAGACTTGGTCACAAAACTCAACTTATCTTGTGGGTTAGCATGATGCAAATGTTGGTTCAAATGCAATTGTGAAACACCCTTGGAAGCATTCCTCAAAAGGACAACTCGTGGAGAAGAACGAGTCATACCACGTGAAAAGAGGCAAACATCTTCCAAGGTTTTTGTAGAAGAATCAATAGAAGCACCATGAAAAGCATGACATGGACCAAGAGAAGAAGCAGTAGAGGCATGACCACGATCATGACCTAACCCACTAGAAAAGGAGTCATAAAACCCATCAACAAAAAGGGGCTTCTTACTAGGAGCACAAGCGTTCATGCCATGAGAAGGGCTATGAGCCACCAACTTCCTAGAAGAGCGAGCGTGGCGCAAGCGTTTGGCACGCCGATAGCAAAAGCTTTCTTGATGCTCATCTTTCTCCAAAAAAGAGCAATGGTACAAAGGCCTACTGGAAGGCACACCATTCTCCGATAAGTGAGAAGTCCCTTGGGACTTAGAACAAGAAGCATCAACAACCAACTTGGTGCCAACACTCGGAGCACACGTGCCATGGGAAAGGCTACACGGCTTCCTAAAAGCCTTAGCTCAAATTTGTCGCTCGTGTTTGACACGGCGGAAACAAAAATCGAATGAGTGTCCATCCTTCTTGCAAAAAGTGCAATGAAAAACCAGATTGGGAGCACGAGTCCCAAAAATATGAGAAGCACCCTTATCAAGAGAAGTCCCTTGGACATAACTCGAAGAAACAACAAGGTTAGGAGTAGCTATGAAAGAGCTATCCGAAACCTTGACACTAGTGCTAACGTCAAAAGACTCACGCGCAACACAAGAACTCAACTCTGGTTGCAAAGAAGCAATTTTAGAAGCATCAACATCGGAGTTGCAAGAAGTGTGTGAATCAAAAGACTTAGCACAAAGACTCTTGCATCTTTTGGCTAAAACCTCATTTTCAAACATGAGGCGATCACAAGTACCACATGGAGCATTTCTCAAGTTCTCCATCTCCTTTTCAATGCACTCAGCATATGTGGTACGCAAGAGTTCAATTTCTTTTTCAAGGTTGGCACTCGTATCATTGTGCCCAACCAACTTGGCGCTCATATCATCGTGCAAAACCTTCAAAGCCAAAACTTCTTTTTCTAAATCAATGCAAGATGTGCAAATGAAATCGGTGGAAGAAACATCTCCATTTACATCAAGCAAGGAATCATGAATATCACTAGAAGCATGGAAAGCATTTTTATTCAAAGAGCATGAACTACAAGGCCTAGAATTTAATTCAACAATTTCAGCCCTAGCATGCTCAAGTTCATCTACACATGTGGTGTGAGTCAATTTTAGTTCATCAATTTCAGTACACAAAGACTCACAATAAACACATGGTAACAAAGCATTTGACTTTAGCAAGTCTATATCAGTTTTAGCACAATCAAGGTCCTTGCGCAAGTCAATGCAAACTAGACATGGTTTGGAAGCATTGGATTTCAACATTTTATTTTCAGATTTTCAGATTTCAACATTGATCTTTCTATGCAAGGTATCACAAAGCTCTTCATTTCTAATGTTATCATCATAGCAAGCATCATACCGGTCATGCAAAGTCACAAGACTACCAGCGAGTGTACCTTTCTTGGCCTTGCCAAGTTCACGTAGAAGATCTTCCATTGAAACCTCATCACCATCCAGGAAGTCCAGCAAAGCATCCACCTCACGTTCCGTCTCAAGAGCCACACTCCTCCTTCTTCCGGAAATGTCATCCTCGATCGCATGTCCATGATTCAAACCTGAGGAAAAAGACACACTGGAAGAAGAACTTGATGCATTTCCAAAAGCACCGTTAGTGTTAGCAAGACAAAAGCTCAACACCTCGACAAACCACGTCGGAACCCAAACCACTCTAAAAGGTCGCCTTCATGGATCCGGAACAGGTTAAGGTAGAGAGATCCTTAACTGGCTCCGATACCAATTGAAGGACCGAATTGGCGACCAGAGGGGGGGTGAATGGGAGCCTCAAATTTCTTCTCGAGAAATGATGGCCCTTGTCCCAGAAAATCACCCCAAAAGCGAAGACTCAAACAACCGGTGAGTTCACGACCTATGAATAGGTGGATTCCCTAGGAGATGTCCTAGAGGTACAGCGGAACTAATGAAGAACCCCCAAAACCAAGCACCAAAGCAACGGGGCAAAACTGCACAAGCAAGCTCCTCGAACAATCGAACCTCCGATAACGGAACACCCCACTCCTATGGAGAAGAGGAAAGTGTTCGGCCAAAACTACTTAGGCCAACTAGTGGCAAAAGCACCTTGGAAAGATCCTTATGAAGTTAGGAAACTAACACAATAGACGGATCTCAAATCGGAGCTCGAACGCAAAAGATACAGCCGCTAGAACCAACGAAACTCCGAAAGCGGAACACTTAACTCCTATGGATAAGAAGGAAGTGTCCAACCAAAAATACTTTGACCAATGATGCCAAAAGTACTTTGGAATGATCCTTAATAAGCTAGGAAACCAACACAACAAATGGATCACAAATCGGAGCTCGTACGCAAAAGATACGGACGAAATCAGCAAAACTATGCAGTGGCGGACTATCCGCTAGTGAACCGCGGACAGTCCGCTATTAAACCCCAGACAGTGCGGGAATGAGTCCCGGACTGTCCGCCGTTCAAAAATGAAAACAGCGACCTCGCTGCCCATGAACAGCCCCGACCCCTGGACAGTCCGGGGATGAGTCCCGGACAGTCCGCCACTGTCCAGAAAGCCCAAAAACGGCTCGGGACAAAACCAAAATCGATTGGATCTTCACCAAATCGAACGGGGCTGCCACCAAACTTCTCCCAAGTGTTCTTCTACATGTTGGGAAGCTAATCCTAGGATATCATCGCTCCAAACCAACTAATCCATGAGAAATCAGAAGAACACTAGAAAAGAGGGAAGAACGAAGAACGAACGCGATTTTGACCCGATCTATGTGCTCGTGAGGTTAGAGAAGAAATCCTTCGGTGGAAAGAAGGAGCTCTCGACATAGAACAATTTGATTCAAATGGAATCACAAATCGTCGCTTGGAGAGGGAGAACGAGGCAAATCTCCGGGAAGGGAAAAACCAAAACGAGAATCGATCCAAATTTCAGCCAACAAGAGGAGGACGAATTTGATCCTTGCATTTGGGAAGATGATGATTTGTATTATCACTCGATGTCAGGTTACAAGCCACTCCTCGCAATACAAAACACGGATGGCGAAAGGCTCAAGAACAAGAGCCGGTGTCTCCTCTCACCCTAGCCTCCTCTCACCTAAACAAAATGAGAGTGACACACCCAAGGATAGCTGTCCAACACAGCCCCTTCACATATATATAGGCGCACGTCCGAAGACACAAACGCCCTAACAGGAAGAACTAACCCCAAATACCCCCTAGGGGTCAAACCGTCCAAACCGGTCAGTTTTCATCCGATGGCCACGCGCCTTCTCATCCTTCGATTCGCCTCGACGCAAGCTCCAGGATGCCGCCACATGCCATCACATCGACCACCACGCCTTCCTCACCGATAGCTTCACCGCAACGCAAGCCGCTCGATGCCGCCACGCGTCGACCGTTCCGCATAGGAACCTCCGCCCGGTTTTGTGGCCCAAACCGGTAAACCCGCCAGCCCAGGTTTTGAGGCCCAAACCTGGCAAACCGTCCACCCCGAGTTTTGAGGCCCAAACTCGAAAACTGGCTTCTCCGAGTTTTGAGGCCCAAACTCGGAAACCGTCGAGGGTAGCTTTTTGAGGCTCAACTACCGAACCCGCACCGTAGACGGGATGTGGTTCGCACACCGCGACCACTGGCATCGATGCCGATGCATGTCCAGCCTCCATGTCGGGCACAACGCCTTCGCCTTCCTTCTTGACTCGGCTAACGGCACTTGCACCGCACGAAAGCCTGTGTCCGACCTCCCGCCAAGTGCCACAATGCCATCGTCTTCCTCCCGACTCGGCCGATGCATCGCACATCCCCATGTGCTCTCGCTCGCCGATGCCACGTGCCAGCTACCACAGCTTGTCCTCTGGCCTCTTGGTCCATCGGTCCAAGCCTCACGTCCGCCCTTCACCGCTCTGGGTACATCGGCATGGCACGTCCACCGCACGGTACACCCATCCTTCACCGCTCCCGGTCCGTCGGCACGACACGTCGCTACTTGACCTTCACCTCGCCATCGACCACTGAATCCAAGCTCCACACCTGCACATCAACACAGCCAAGAGACAGATGTTGCACATGCACACCAACACGGGAACACCACAACTCAATGCCACCGGTTAGTCATAAGCATTAAGCACATAGTGACATAATGACTCAATCGGGAAAAGCCTCAAACCTTCCTCATCAATGTCAATCATTCATCATATATGTTCTCACTCTTACCTTATCCGATGGTCGGACGGGTAACAAACTTCGCGTATCTCTTCCCCGAGGTGCGGATTTTGTTGACCTATCTTGCACTCTTGCTATAGAAGACCTTTCCAAAATTCCAGTTGTCCGAGATTTCCCGGATGAGTTACCAGGGTTACCACCCAAGAGAGCCATGGAATTTGTAATTGAGTTGTTACCAGGGACTGCACCAATCTCTAGGAGACCGTATTGTATGCCACCCAATAAACTAGCAGAACATAAGACCCAAATCAAGGAACTCTTAGAAAAGGGGTTTATTCAACCTAGTGTGTCAGAATGGGGTTGCCTAGCCTTGTTTGTCAAGAAGAAGGATAAGTCACTTCGCATGTGTGTGGATTATCGGCCGCTCAATGCCGTGACGGTTAAGAACAAGTATCCGTTACCACGGATAGATATTCTCTTTGACCAGTTATCTCGAGCTAAGGTGTTTTCCAAAATTGACTTAAGGTTAGGTTATCATCAGATCAGAATCAGGCCACAGGATATCACAAAGACCGCTTTTTCGACCAGATATGGGTTGTATGAGTACCTTGTCATGTCCTTTGGGTTGACAAATGCTCCAGCATACTTCATGAGTTTGATGAACTCAGTGTTCATGCCAGAGCTGGATAAGTTCGTGGTAGTATTCATTGATGATATTTTGGTCTATTCAGAAAACGCAGAGGACCATGCAGAGCATCTGAGGATTGTTTTGACCAGACTTAGGGAGCATAAGCTCTATGCTAAGTTTAGTAAGTGTGAGTTTTGGATGAAGAAAGTACATTTCCTTGGTCATATTTTATCTGAAGAGGGAATCTCAGTCGATCCCAGTAAAGTACAGGAAGTAATGGATTGGAAAGCTCCTACACATCGGTTGTGAGATTCGGAGTTTCTTAGGCTTAGCAGGATACTATCGCCGATCATTCTGGATTTCTCCAAAATTGCCAAACCTATGACCAGCTTGTTACAAAAGAACCAAAAGTTTGAATGGATAGAGGGGTGCGAAACCGCTTTCCGTACCTTGCGGAAACTGTTGACCACTGCTCCTGTTTTAGCTCAGCCGGACATCGAGAAGCCCTTTGATGTCTTTTGCGATGCATTGAAGGTTGGCTTAGGTTGTGTTCTTATGCAAGAAGGTAGGGTAATTGCTTATGTGTCTCGACAATTAAGGAAGCATGAAGTGAACTATCCTACACATGATTTGGGGTTGGCTACGGTTGTACACGCTCTAAAAATCTAGAGGCATTATTTGCTTGGTAATGTCTGTAATATGTACACGGATCACAAAAGTCTCAAGTATATTTTCACTCAGCCAGAGTAGAACATGAGGCAGAGAAGATGGCTTGAATTGATTAAAGATTATAATCTGCAGATTCACTACCATCCCGGTAAGGCGAACATTGTGGCCGATGCTTTGAGTCAGAAATCACATTGTAATGCTATGAAGTTGCTACCAGAAGATGAGTTCAGTTTAATGCATCCTGTAGTACTACATGATATAGAGTTACGTAGCACGTTGGTTGATCAAATCTTAGAGAGGCAGAAAACCGACAAGGGGATTCATCATATTAAGGAGAGACTAAAAGCTGCGACTGAACCAGTTAAGCATTTTCGAGTTGATGACAATGGAGTTCTATGGTTTGACCAGTGTCTAGTGGTAATTAAGGATAGAGAACTCAGAAACCGGATCATGGATGAAGCACATTTGTCTAGGTTATCTATCCATCCTGGAAGTACTAAAATGTATCAAGATTTACGTCCAAGATTTTGGTGGACTAAGATGAAGAAAGAAATCACTGCATATGTGGCTAGGTGTGACAATTGTTGTTGAGTGAAGGCTATTCACTTGAAACCAGCCGGAATGCTTCAGCCATTAGCTATACCCGAGTGGAAGTGGGAAGAAGTGAGCATGGATTTTATCACCGGTTTGCCTACTACGCAAAAGGGGAATGATTCGATTTGGGTAATCGTGGATCGTCTTACCAAGACAGCACATTTCATACCGGTCAAGACCAACTATAGGGCACCAGATTATGCGGAGATTTACTTGAGTCAGATTGTTCGACTCCATGGGGTACCAAAGATCATAGTTTCAGATCGAGGACCACAATTCACTGCACCATTTTGGGAAAACTGCAAAAAGAATTAGGCACGGAGTTGATCTGAAGCTTGGCCTATCATCCACAAACACCAGGACAGACCGAAAGAGTGAACCAAGTGTTAGAAGATATGTTAAGAGCCTGTGTAATATCAGCAAAATGTTGTTGGGAGAAATGGTTGCCTTTGGTAGAGTTTGCTTACAACAACAATTATCAAGAGAGTATTCAGATGGCACCTTTTGAAGCTCTATATGGAAGGAGATGTAGAACATCGATAAATTGGATTGAACCAGGGGAACGTCGATACTATGGAATTGATTTTGTCAGAGAAGCAGAAGAACAAGTTAGAATCATTCAGCAACATATTGCAGCTACACAGTCTCGATAGAAAAGCTATGCCGATCAACGTAGAAGACCACTTGAGTTCAACGTTGGTGACTATGTCTACTTGAAAGTTTCACCCATGAAAGGTGTTAAGCGCTTTGGAGTTAAAAGAAAGTTAGCACCAAGATTTGTGGGGCCCTATAGAATCATAGAAAGGACGGGAGAAGTAGCTTATCAGCTTCAGTTGCCAGAGCATTTGAAGGCTATATTCCCTGTATTCCATGTGTCGCAACTAAAGAAATGTCTTCGAGTACCTGAAGAAGAAGTGCAACCAACAAATATCAAGTTGCAATCAGATCTCACTTACTCCGTAAAGCCGCGACGAGTACTCGATGAAAAAGAAAGAGTAACTCGTGGGAGAATAGTGAAGCAGTACAAAGTATCTTGGAGTGAGCAAGATGACCGAGATGCCACATGGGAAACGGAAGACTATCTAAAGGACGTGTATCCACAATTTTATGAAGAATTGTTAGTAACTCAAATCTCGGGATGAGATTTCTTTAAGGAGGGGAGGGCTGTAACACCCTAGGTGTTAAGAAACCCTAAAATGCATAACTTGACATAGCATGAGCATAGCATCTCATCATTTCATGTGCATTTGTGTATGAATGTTTAAGTCCTTGTTTAGCATCTAGTATAGCTATGTTTTGCTTTCTGTTTCTGACCTAGTGCCTTAAACCAAAGTTGTAGATCTTGATGAAAGGAACAACTTTGCTTAAAAGCACTTTTTGAGAAAAAGTCTTTTATCTGTTATTTAGTGCATTAGAAAAATGGCTAGGAGTAAAATTCATTTCTATGCAGAATTTGGACTTAAGCCTTAAAGATGATTTGTTCCTTGCAAAATTCTAAGCAACCTTGCTTTCAGGACCTTTTCCTATTCGGCTTACTTTGGAAGTTTTGGAGCAGCAAAGAAATAGACAAAACCTCTTTAGTTTAAACCCTAGTGGGACCCACCTGTCGGCCTCATTCGTCTTCCCCCGCACGCGCCGCCTGTCGTACAGCGGCAAAAAAACCACGCCCCGCCGCGCGAGACCACCTCGCCGCTGCCCAAACCGCCGCCGCCGTCGCCCATGGTTTGTGCCGGGCCGAAAGCATCACTCTGTCCCCCTCTGCCCAACCGCGCGTGGCCGCCGATGCCTGGCCGTCGCCACGCCGGTCGGAGCCCCTCCCCGACGGGAAGTGGCCAGGTGCAACGCACCCGAGCCCTCCATCTCTTTTGCCTCCTCTCCGTTTCGCGCTTGCTACTAGGAGCTCACTCACTCGCTCACTCTCTCGTCTTCTCCATCCACTCCATCTTCTCCAGTTCATAGCACCGCCGCCGCCCGCCGAACTCCGGCGAGCGATTGCTCGCTGCTCACCGCACCACCGCCCGATTCCTCCCGCCAACATCTCTACCCCAACCTCCTCTTTCACCAGCACGGGTTGGTTTCCCCTCTTCTCCTCTCTAGCCGGTAGAACGCCGAGTGCCATTCTCGGGTTCTCGCCATGGCCGCCGCCATGACCTTCATGTGGTCCGGTCATCTCCGGCCAAACCATCTCCAACCAAGCCTCGTTCCCACCTCTTCTACCTCTATGGTACCTTAGGGTTAGATGGAGACCCTTCTCTCGCCTTGTTTCAACCAGAACCGAGCCGTGCCTCGGCCATGTCCGCCGCGGACCGCCGTCGTGCGTGGCGCCGGGCAATGCCGAGGTCGGCAGGGCTCGATAGTTGCCCTGGTAGGTAGCTTAGGGTTTGCTTGAGCTGATGCTCGCATCACCGAGCCTTGGAATAGCCAGGCAAGGCCTCGACGCCGAGTTGCCGTTCCGCCGCTCCGCCATTGTCATCGTCGAGCTTGCTCCGGTGGACCCATGGCCGAGAAACCTAGCCGACCGTGTTCGCCTTGCAAAGGTGAGTCTAGCCGTGTAGATGGTTGTGCCCGAAACCTCACCGCTGGTGAGCTAGCGCCGGTCAACGCCGGCGGGTGCTCAGTGCCGCTGTCCCGTGGGTCCAGTTGACCACCGACATGTGGGCCACCTGACCAGTGGACCCCACTGGCAGTGAGTGGAAGAGAGAAGGAGAGAAGTCCTGGTGCGCTGGCGCTCGGGTTAGCCGGGTGCATTTAGCGTTTTGCCCTGTGTCTGCTGGTGTATGAAGTGGGGTACCCGTAGCAGTTTAGGTCGGGTTTTCTTTTAAATCAGTTTTTGCAGAATTTGTTTAAAGGCTTCAAAAATTCATGCAAGGCTCATTTTAAGTCCAAATGATGTCAAACAAATTTTGGTGTGTTTAGAATGAATAGAGCTACCTGTGAAAAATGTTAAATGCATTTTTGGTGATGCTTTTATATGCAGATTAAATTGATTTAGGATTTTGCTGTTAACTTAGAAAATGCATAACTATTTCTGTGTAGCTCGGAAAAATGTGATTCCAATTTTGTTAGGTCTGTGTAGATGAGTAGTTTCTAGAAAAAATATAATATGGAGATGCTCTGTGAAATGTTTTGGCAGTAGCATTTAAAATGGTTAAATGTTGTTTTCTTGTATAATTTGTAGTAATTAAAATATAATGAATATGAACCACATAATTTTTGCAAACTACTCTTGTGCTAAGAAGTTCGGAAGAAAAATATGAAATTTGTTATTTAACACTTTATGCTAGGATGTCTAGTTCAAAGCACCTTTTCATCATAATATTTGTCTTTTTCATAGAGGACAGTGTTTAAATCCAAATGGCTTGAAAATTGGACAGTGGGTTGTTTTGCATGTGGTTAGCCTTAAGTAATTTTTGTAGATTTTTCTGAAACTGTTTACGGTAGGTTGCTGTTATAAGCATGACTAAACATGATTATTAAAGCAAGTAAATAGATGAAAATAAAATAAATAAGTACGTAATGCTGTGGTAATTATGCATCTTAACTGATTAATTAGGAAGGTTAAATGGTTGTTAGATGCAAAGGTCTTTTATAATCATTAAGATGATGTTGACTACCTTGTTGAAGAAAATGCAGTAGATGACATGTGCTTATCTCCTGATTGTTGTTAACCCTGTACATCCCATATGCATCCTATGTGCATTCATCCTATTCATACATATTATGCATCATACAGGATCGGCAGAAGAGACCCGGAACGCACCGTAGCAGGAAGAGCCGAGTCAGGAGGAGATTCTGCCCGAGGAGACCGAAGGCACCGACGCCGAAGAACTGCCCGAGTGCCGCGACCACCGTCCATCTGACTTCGAGAAAGGCAAGCCCCGAAGCATTCTAACTCCTATGGTTTGCAAGTGATTTACAAATTAACCTGATAATGACTGTTGCATTAGGTTATAGGAATTGATTGCTACCGTTGATGCATTATTACTATACCTTGTCCACCGCAATTATTATCTTGATATCCCTGTTAGGTCTAGGCTCGATTTATATGCTTAGCCCTGCTTAGATCGGTAAAAGTTGGGTGATTTCCTGTCTCCCGCACATAGGTGGATACTGATCATGATTAGCCTGTGCTATCATGGAGATAACCATGTGATAATTAATTTGAGACCGGGCGGAATGTAGGAGCACCAGAACATGGGTTCTGTGTGCTAGTAGTCTCCCGTCTGTGTCGCATAGGACCCGTTCGGGAATGTGAAGGACCGAGAATGCAAAAGCAAGGCGACCAGGGGGGTGAATGGGAGCTCAAAAATTTCTTTTGAAACTTTGGCCTTTGTCCCCAAAATTGACCCCCAGAAGCTTTGACCAGAACGTGATGCCCACGACCCTTGGAAGAGGGTGGATGATCCCTAGGATCACAACGAGGCAGCACAAAGCGATAGCAAACCAAACGCCAAAAGCACCGGCACAAGTTCGACCCCTAAAAACCGAGTGCCGAATGTAGATGGAAGGCTACGTTGAGAAATCCCCAAATACCAATGCTAACAAGTAGCAAAGATACCTAGAGAGGTTCCATGGTCAACTCTAGGGCCAAACGAGAAGTCTGAAAACCAAGCAAAGAAGCCGGGAGAGGAAACGCACTAAAACTCAACAGTCAGCCAACTCGCGGACTGTCCGGGGTTCAGACCGCGGAATATCTGCCCAACGGCGGACTGTCCGGGCTCAGGTGGCGGACTGTCCGCCGGCCAAAAGAGCAAAACAGCAACGTTGCTGAACAGTTGCTGGACGCCTCAGGGACTGTTCGCGACCCAGTACTGCGGACTGTCCGCCGGTCAAACCAAGTCAACACAGCCGAGCCACGCGACCACTGCTCGGTCGGAGCCCGACGCGCGGACTGTCCGCGGGGCTACTGGCGGACTGTCCGCGAGTGCCCAGTGAGGGCGATTTCTGTCGCCCTCAACTCAAATCCTCTCAAATCCGATTCAAACCAAAATCCCTTGTTCCGAAACTTAGACAAAATGATCACGAGGTACTTGGAAGACTATCCCCAAGAAATCATCCGCTCAAAACAACTCAATCAACGGGAATCCGAGAGGGAAGGAGTATGAACCGAAAAAGCGCCACGAAAACGAAATCGACCCGATCTACTTGTTCATGAGGAGTTAGATGAATTCCTTCAGTGGAAATGATCTCCTCACTAAAAAGAACAAGTTGATTCAAATGGATTTCGAAAAGACGCAGTAGAGAGGGAGATCGAGTGACGGGAAAATCGCGGAGAAACGAAGAACGCGAAGAACACGAACAAAACGCGAATCAACACATCGATCTGCAACCGTGTGGCTACCACACGCTACAACAGTGAGATTACGGTCTCACTTCGTCAAAGTCTCAAGTACACAGAGGTATGGTTCTCTGCGGATCTTAGTTGCTACAACAGGGGATTGGGAGAGCAGGAAAACCAAGAAGGCAAAGAGCAAATGGCTGAGATAGGATGGGAGTTCTGTGTCTCCCTCTACTTATCCTAATTCTAATTCCCACTCTACCCCTAACTAATTACAGAGCGAACCAGCTAAACCCTAGGGTTATTCTGGACCAACTCGTGGTAGGTGGTGATCCGACGGCTACGCCCGCACAACTCGTAGCGTTGCCTCGACGCAACCTCACCGATTGCCGCCACATGCCGCCACCGCTCTGCTTGTCCTTTTCCCGGACTTCGCCTCCCCCCCGGTTTTGAGGCCCAAACCGGGAAACCAGCCTTCACAACCAACCCCCGGTTTTGAGGCCCAAGCCGGGAAACCAGCCGTCCATCGCCTGAGTTTTGTGGCCCACACTCAGAAACCCGCAGCGCCCAGGTTTTGAGGCCCAAACCTGGAAACCGTCCTCTGCCCGAGTTTTGTGGCCCAAACTCGGAAACCATCAACGCCCAGGTTTTGAGGCCCAAATTTGGAAACCGTCCACTCGGTGGTTTTTCTATGGCTCAACCACCAAACCGAGCCGTAGAAGGGATGCACCGCCCGTGCACCCCGTCCACCGACACGTGTCCCCAGGTCCACGACCCGAGCAACACCGTGTCCCGCAAGTCTCCGCTCGTCGCTGTCCCAGGCTCTTAGCCACCACAGCTGATCCTCCGGCCACCGGTCCCTCAGTCCAAGCCTCACGTCCGCACTTCACCGCTCTCGGTCTGTCGGCACGGCACGTCTCTACTTGACCTTCACCTTGCCTTCGATCATTGTATCCGTGCTCGACACCTGCACAACACAAGCCAAAGAACATGCGCATTATCCCAGTTGACAATCACTCATCACTCGAGACTCAGCATACACCCATGTATCCACAATCTCCCCCTTGATGAGTGCATTGTCAACTACCAACACAAATCATAATTGAATAGAAGAAGGAAGAAGAAGGAGAAGTAGAGAACTCATCCAAATGACCCAAAAAGCATATCAAAGCCAGAAAAAGGTCAAGTGAAAGAGCAAAACAACTTGGTCCCCAAAGACATGGGCAACGGCTCGATGCAACCAAGCAAAGCAACGCTAGCCCTTAAGAAGAGGTAGAACAGGCTCGACACCGCTAGCGAGAAAGCTCCACATCAACTGAAATCACTAAAATCCAACTGGAATGGTGACAGCTGAAATGCAAGAGAGCTCGATACCAAATGAGGCAAAATCAACTGATTAGCACAATCAGCTGAACACTCATCGAAAAGCAACAACTGCTAGTCCCTCAAGACAGAGGCACAAAGGCTCAACACAACTAGCAGAGAAGCTCCAAACCAATTGGAAAATCCAAAATCCGAAAAATCCGAAGCCAGAACAATCTCCCCCTCCAACAGTGCACACAACTCGGATATGATTTCTCCCCCTTATGATTTGACAAAAATTCTCCCCCTTAGTTGATAATGCACCGTCAGGAATCTCCCCTCCAAATGCATATGAGTTAAAATGCAAGTTAGCAGCTTCAGGAATATAGTCGATAGAATGAGAAGATGCTCGACAAAGTGATGATCCGATGTCTCAACAATAAGCATAAAATGCTAGCAAAGGCTCAAACTGATCACCAAATATAAAATATGAACATGTGAGCAAAGTGAGCAGTTTTTAGCCAAAAAGTATTCACCATCAAAAGAGCACTAAACATGTATAGATGGGAAGTCAAACAAGTGCTAAACATGTATACAAGGTGAACTACCCCTAGCACAGTTCAATCATCATGGTATAGAATGAAACATAGACTTGTGTATTCAAATTTTATCGGAGTTGCAGCGGTTAATTTACACAAGTTCAATTTCAGCATGTGATTGCGAGAGGTTGAAAGCTTGTCATTGCCTAACTTTTCAACTGTGTGAAGCCTATGCAGAAGCAATCAGAAGCTTAAAGCAACAGTTTCGATCATACACTACACGGCTCAAGTTTAACTCAAAGTGCAGTGAGAAACAGACTCGATACCGTGATGTGTTGACAAGCAATCCCATCTCGATCTTTCCAATTCACTTAACTTGGTTCAATTTTAAAGCAGAATATGAACATACCAAGCAAGTGAATGACTCAGAACTAGAGACATAGCAACCTAGCATATATGAAAAGTACAAGTGATTTCAACACATTCTACACATGCTAGTTGCTAATCTCAATGGTGAACAAATTCAAGTTTTTATGTTCATTAAGCAAGTTCACCATTCATAAAATAGCTTAGCTCACAACATGTATCAGTGATCAGAAAGAGCATAAGCTACAAGCATCATCATAAAGCATCGGAACATACACTAAATAGGGCATAGTCGCATTCTAAAGATTATATACATGAAGCTTGAGAATGCAAAGATGCATGATGAAACCAATTGAAAGAAAAAGAGTCAGTCTATAATATACGAACCAAAATGTTTCCCCCATCTAAAAGGGGAAACACACACCAAGCTCACCTCTCAACCTAGCAAAAGTCGATTGGTCCAAAGGCTTGGTGAAAATATCAGCCAACTGATGATGAGTATCGACATGGTGGAGGTCGATATCACCCTTCTCATAGTGGTCTCGCAAGAAATGAAAGCGCACATCAATGTGTTTGGTCTTAGAGTGCAGCACGGGGTTCTTAGCAACGCTAATAGCACTCGTGTTGTCACAAAGCAAAGGAACGCGAGAAAAACTCAGACCAAAATCATGCAAAGTGGCCATCATCCAAAGCAACTGGGAACAGCAGCTAGCCGCAGCAACATATTCAGCCTCCGTGGTAGACTGGGCGACACTAGACTGCTTGCGAGAAGACCACGATACAAGAGAAGAACCAATAAACTGACAAGTCCCAGAAGTGGACTTGCGATCAAGTCGGCAACCAACAAAATCAGCATCTGAGTAACCACAAAGGGAGAGGATGGAAGAAGCAGAATACCAAATCCCAAACTCAGGTGTGAAGCATAAGTACCTCATAATGCGCTTGACGGCCTGACGGTGAGAGGTGCGCGGCGGCGACTGAAATCGCGCGTAAAGACACACCGCGAACTGAATGTCCGGGCGTGTCGCCGTCAGGTACAACAGCGACCCGATCATACTCCGGTACTCCTTCTGGTCCACTGCTTCTCCATCCTTGTCCGCATCTAGGGCCGTCGTGGTCGACATGGGTGTTGGAAGAGGCTTGGCCTCACCCATATCGAACTTCTTCAGGATGTCCTTGATATACTTACCCTGGTGCACAAACGTCCCCTCTCGGGATTGCTTGATTTGCAACCCGAGGAAAAATGTAAACTCGCCCATCATGCTCATCTCAAACTCCCTGCTCATTGTATCTGCAAACATGGCAACCAAAGCGTGAGATGAACCACCGAAAATGATATCATCCACGTAAATCTGGACCAAGAGAGTGTCATTGCCTTGCTTGAGGAGAAAAAGCGTTTTATCCACACATCCCATTTTAAAGCCCTTAGCAAGCAAAAAGGTTTTCAACCTATCATACCAGGCTCCAGGGCTTGTTTCAAACCATACAAAGCTTTGTGAAGTTTAAAGACATGGTTTGGAAACTTGGGATTTTCAAAACCTGGGGGTTGTCTCACATACACCTCCTCTTCTATGTAGCCGTTTAGGAAGGCACTCTTGACATCCATTTGAAAAAGTTTAAACCCTTTGGATGCAGCAAAAGCCAAGAGTATCCTAATAGCCTCCAAATGAGCTACAGGAGCAAAAGTCTCCTCATAGTCTATCCCCTCCTTCTGACTATACCCCTGGGCTACAAGTCTGGCCTTGTTTCTCACAACATGGCCATCTTCTCCTTGTTTATTTTTGAAAACCCATTTTGTCCCAATAGGGTGGCACTCAGGAGGAGGAGGAACAAGAACCCAAACCTGATTTCTCTAAGTTTTCAAGCTCCTCATGCATAGCATTGACCCAATCCGGATCAGATAAAGCGTGTCCAACATCTCGGGGTTCAAAATCAGCAACAAATGCAGAATGAGCAAAGTGAGAGATTTGTTGTGACCTTGACCGAGTGACATGTTCGCCGATGCTGCCGATAATCTGTTGAGGAGGGTGTTGGCGCTGAATGTGTCGTGGCGCCTCTCGAGCTGAAGAAACCTCCACCTCAACAGCTGCTGGTGCCTCCTCGGGTACAAGCGGTACAGCCCGAGGTAGCGGATCCCACGGCCCCCAAGTAGTCGACGAAGAGGGGTTGGGGCCGTGAGTCATCGTAGTAGAAGCCGACGCTTGCGGTACAACAGGTGGAGGAGGTGCTGGATCATCCATCCCTTCAGCACCCTCTTCCTCGTCATCAAAAAGAGGTTCGCCAACCTCATGATCACTTGCACGCTCAAATATAGAAGAAGGACAAACCATGGTCTCGTCGAAGGTGACATAGGATGTCTCCATGACTCTGTTAGTATCAAGGTTAAGTACATGATATGCACGAGTATGAGTGCCATAACCCAAAAATACACCGTCAGAAGAACGAGACTCAAACTTGTCCAAGTTGCCTTTCTTGAGTATAAAACAATGGCAACCGAAAACTCTATAATAACTCACCTTTGGCTGTTTTCCAAAATGCAACTCATAAGATGTCTTTTTCTAGAAAGCTCGGAGGAAAATGCGATTGGAAATATAGCATGCAGTGCTCATAGCCTCGGCCCAATATCGCCTAAGAGTCCTATGCTCATCAAGCATCGTCCTGGCCATCTCTACAAGGGTCCGATTCTTCCTTTCTACAACACCATTCTGTGGCGGTGTGTAGGGGGAAGAAAACGGATGCTCTCAACCCAAAGAGTCACAAAACTTCTCAAAATCCGAGTTTTTGAACTCGGAACCATTATCACTTCTAATAGCTCACATCGAGTTCTTAGGGAACTCGTTCTGAAGACGCAAAATCAGATTGCGAACAAAAGAGAAAGTCTCAGTTTTCTCAGCTAAAAAGAAAAACCACGAATATCTCGAAAAGTCGTCAACAACAAGAAGCACATACCACTTCCCCCCAACCGAGCTCACCCGAGCCGGTCCATGTGTAAAAGCTCTCCAGGGCGCTTAGTCATGACCTGAGTCACTGGATGGTGGGGAGCGGCAACCATCTTCCCATGTCTACAAGAATGGCAAGCAAGATCCTTCTCCATGCACAACTTGGGCAATCCTCGGATTAGGCCAAGTGAATTAAGCCTTGCAAGCAAGTCGAAGCTCAAATGTCCTAGTCTCCTATGCCACTTCCAAAGATGAGAGGAGGAAGGTCCAGCCAAAAGACAACGGGAAATTCTAAAAGACTCTGAAAAATTCGCACAAAAGACTTTCCCGAAGGGCGAAATCAAACAAACAAGATTGCCCTCAGGATCCAAAATATGACTGAGATTCGGCTTAAAACGAATCTCATAGTCATCATCAAAGAGTTGCGAAACATAAAGAAGGTTAAAATGCAAGTTAGAAACAAGAGCAACATCGCGCAAAACAAAGTGCTCATTAACACGCACCGACCCACGAGACAACACTTTACCTTTGCTATTGTCGCCGAAGGTGATAAACTCCTTTCCGGCAACAGGACTAAGACTGGAGAACCACTTCGTGTTTCCGGTCATGTGCCTCAAGCAACCGGAATCCACCAACCAAACGTTCTCCAATCGTTTTACCTACATCAATAAAAAGACATAGGGTGAGCATACGGTCCAACACTGGGGTGAGTGAAATGGGAATTATACCAGTGTTGGGCCGGCTGCTCAAAAGAACGGTTAGTAGCAAAACCATTCCTAGCACGCCTACGGGAAGAGCGATCACCACGTAGAGGAAAACGTGGTCCACTAAGGGAAGAGCATCCATCGCGATACTCAAAACGCGATTCGGGAAAGCGCTCAACTAAAAAGCCACCGCCACGGGGTCCATAGCCGACAACTGCAGGCTCCCACCAGGCACGTTCTCTTCGCGGCCTAGGCCTAGGAACTTGAGGTTTTGGACCTCTAGGCCTAGCCGCACGCCTCTAAACATTAGGCACATGTACATCATGGAAAGGATGGTACATGTCCGTGTTGTTCATCTTCTTTGCACGACGCGTCTCTCTCTTGCACCGAAAGCAAAACTCACTCAAGTGTCCATCTCTCCCACAGTGCTCACAATGGTACCTCACCGCTCTCATAGGGGGTTGTTGGTACTCACGGTAGTGGGTGTGGATCACTTTGCCCTTATGTGGCATAAGCTCCTCCTGGATAGGTGGCATTGTGTCTAGCTTGTTCTTAAGGTGGTTTGGTTTTGGAGCCCATGACTGCTTCTTGGGTGGAGCTCTCAGAGGTTCAACAAACACTCCATCCTTGGTGTTAGGCTTTAGAGGCTCTCTAGGTGGAATCTTGGTAAGCTTGGGAGTAGTGGTGGAGTTAGGCTTCTCACTCGCATTAAGACCACTCGACTCTCCAATCTTGCCAAAAGATGAAGCACACTCAACACCCTGAGCAAAACCTATACCTGGGCCTCCAGCAGCGCGCTTGAATTGGGAGATCATCATCCCAAGCTGTGGCTCACCACTAGATACCCATGACAAGATGGTCAGAAGGTATGTGTTTTCCTCCTCGGTTTGCATCTTGTCATGCTTCACATTGGCTATCTCCATCTCCAAGCCCTCACACCAAACGCACCTAGACACACAAGTGCTACCCGAGCTGGCCTTCTCAAAAGACACAATCTTGGCATTCTTCTCTGCCAACTCGGTTTGCAAGCCTGCACAAGATTTGCATGCACCCAACAGCGAGGATCTAGCCTTAAGCTCATCCACCTCTCCAACCAACACACCATACTTACTTCTCAAAGTGAGAAGGTCAGTCAGGTGTGTGGTGCACATCTCGCATTCACCCTTCGCAGAGACAACTATGGTTTGACTTGGCAAACTCAAGCTCCTTCACCGTATCCTCCCACTTATGCCTAAACTCCTTCCGCTATCTAGCAGCACGCCTAAGCAGCTTGTCTTGACTAAGAAGGGCGGCAGTAAGTTTCTCGACCTCAGCAGAAAGCTCGTCGGGGGTCTGAGATACCTGGGAGGTGTCGTCGTCATCGTCGTTCCGAGGGATCTCCTCCAGCTCGCCGTCGACCTCCTTGTCGAGGGCCATGGTGCAGAAGCCCTCATTGTCGGCAAAGAAGCAGAGGCCGTTCAGCTTGTCCTCGATCCTCTTCTTCTTCTCGGACTCATCATCGCTTGAGGAAGCGGAGTCATCATCCGAGTCGTCGACGTCGCTGAGCGTGGCGAAGAAGGCACGCTGCTTGGCCTGGGACTTCTCCAAGTACTTCTCCTTGATGTACTCCTTGTTGAAGCCGCCCTTCCGTTTGTGCTTCGCTGGGACGTACTTCTCCTTGCGCTTGCCGGAGTCATACTTGTGCCCATGATCTGCCTTGCCGAAGACTTGCTTGTTCTTCTTTGGGCAATTGGCGATGAAGTGGTCCGAGCCTCCGCACTCGTAGCAGCCACCTCGTCCTCCTCCGCGGCGACGGTTCATGCAGTTGTTGTGGAACCGCGAGAACCGGTTGGCAAGCAGGGCCAACTCGTCGTCTGCCATGAACTCCAGCTGCTCCTCTATGACAGTGAGAAGAGATGACAAAGCAAAACCTCCAGAGGGGTTAGCAGAAGAGCCAGAAACCAAAGCCATCGACGGGCTAGAAGGATTTTCATAATAAGCCCTCGCCATGGCGTCAATCTCACTGGACTTGAGCTTACTAAAGAGCTCGTCGCATGTGAGGGTCTCATAGTTAGGGGATTCGATGATCGCCTGAACCTTTGAGTCCCACACCGATCGATCAAGAGTGTGCAAAAGCTTCAAAGCCCTCTCATGATCGTCGAAAGGCAACAACTCATTGTTAGCCCTCATCCTGTTGACAATCACCTAAAAGCGAGCGAATAGCTCTCTATGCTCTCGCCAGGCATGTGTCAAAAGTTCTCATACTCTCGCTTGTGTGACTCGTAGAGACGGGTTTTGACTTGAGTGGTTCCCTCATGGAAACGCATGAGGGTAGCCCAAATCTCCCGAGCCGTAGCGAGGTGAGAAACGCGATCAAACTCCGTCATGCTCAAGCATGAGAAAAGAGCATTACGGGCTCAGCTATTGGCAACGTGCTCATTGATCTGATGCTGAGTAGCACGAGCAGCCAAGACCACGTAATTCGCAGAGTTGCAAATATCCCAGATGGAAGCACCCAAACTCTGAAGATAGGCCGACATGCGTATCTTCCAATACGCATAGTTCGTCCCATCGAAAAACGGCGGTTTGCCCACGCCGCGATCCATGTCGCCTTCTGTGGATCTGGAACCGGCTAAGGTGGAAGATCCTTAACCCGCTCTGATACCAATTGAAGGACCGAGAATGCAAAAGCAAGGCGACCAGAGGGGGGGTGAATGGGAGCTCAAAAATTTCTTTCGAAACTTTGGCCTTTGTCCCCAAAATCGACCCCCAGAAGCTTTGACCAGAACGTGATGCCCACGACCCTTGGTAGAGGGTGGATGATCCCTAGGATCATAGTGAGGCACCACAAAGCGATAGCAAACCAAACGCCAAAAGCACCGGCACAAGTTCGACCCCTAAAAACCAAGTCCCGAATGTAGATGGAAGGCTACGTTGAGAAATCCCCAAATACCAATGCTAACAAGTAGCAAAGATACCTAGAGAGGTTCCTTGGTCAACTCTAGGGCCAAATGAAGCTAGAAGACTTAGCCAACTAGAAGTCCGGAAACCAAGAAAAGAAGCTAGAAGAGCAAATGCAGTAAAACTCAACACTTAGCCAACTCGCGGACTGTCTGGGGTTCAGACCGCAGACTGTCTGCCCAACGGCGGACTGTCCGGGCTCAGGTGGCGGACTGTCCGCTGGCCAAAAGAGCAAAACAGCAACATTGCTGAACAGTTGCTGGACGCCTTCCGGACTGTCCGTGACCTAGTACTGCGGACTGTACGCCGGTCAAACCAAGTCAACACAGCCGAGCCACGCGACCACTGCTCGGTCGAAGCCCGACGCGCGGACTGTCCGCGGGGCTACTGGCGGACTGTCCGCGAGTGACCAGTGAGGGCAATTTCGGTCGCCCTGAACTCAAATCCTCTCAAATCCGATTCAAACCAAAATCCCTTGTTCCGAAACATGGAGAAAATGATCACGAGGTAGTTGGAAGAATATCCCCAAGAAATCATCCGCTCAAAACAACTCAATCAACGGGAATCCGAGAGGGAAGGAGTATGAACCGAAAAAGCGCCACGAAAACGAAATCGACCCGATCTACTTGTTCATGAGGAGTTAGATGAATTCCTTCAGTAGAAATGATCTCCTCACTAAAAAGAACAAGTTGATTCAAATAGATTTCGAAAAGATGCAGTAGAGAGGGAGATCGAGTGACGGGAAAATCGCGGAGAAACGAAGAACGTGAAGAACACGAACAAAATGCAAATCAACACATCGATCTGCAACCGTGTGGCTATCACACGCTACAACAGTGAGATTACGGTCTCACTTCCTCAAAGTCTCAAGTACACAGAGGTATGGTTCTCTGCGGATCTTAGTTGCTACAACAGGGGATTGGGAGAGCAGGAAAACCAAGAAGGCAAAGAGCAAATGGCTGAGATAGGATGGGAGTTGGGTGTCTCCCTCTACTTATCCTAATTCTAATTCCCACTCTACCCCTAACTAATTACAGAGCGAACCAGCTAAACCCTAGGGTTATTCTGCACCAACTCGAGGTAGGTGGTGATCCGACGCCTACGCCCGCACAACTGGCAGCGTTGCCTCGACGCAACCTCACCAATTGCCGCCACGTGCCGCCACCGCTCTGCTTGTCCTTTTCCCGGACTTCGCCCCCCGGTTTTGAGGCCCAAACCGGGAAACCAGCCTTCACGACCAACCCCCGGTTTTGAGGCCCAAACCGGGAAACCAGCCGTCCATCGCTTGAGTTTTGTGGCCCAAACTCAGAAACCCGCAGCGCCCAGGTTTTGAGGCCCAAACCTGGAAACCGTCCTCAGCCCGAGTTTTGTGGCCCAAACTCGGAAACCATCAACGCCCAGGTTTTGACGCCCAAACCTGGAAACCGTCCACTCGGTGGTTTTTCTGTGGCTCAACCACCAAACCGAGCCGTAGAAGGGATGCACCGCCCGTGCACCCCGTCCACCGACACGTGTCCCCAGGTCCACGAACCGAGCAACACCGTGTCCCGCAAGTCTTCGCTCGTCGCTGTCCCAGGCTGTAAGCCACCACAGTTGATCCTCAGGCCACTAGTCCCTCAGTCCAAGCCTCACGTCCGGCCTTCACCGCTCTTGGTCCGTCGGCACGACATGTCTCTACTTGACCTTCACCTTGCCTTTGATCACTGTATCCGTGCTCGACACCTGCACAACACAAGCCAAAGAACAAGCGCATTATCTCAGTTGACAATCACTCATCACTCGAGACTCGGCATACACCCATGTATCCGCAGAATGTCCCTTCAATCAAATTGAACGCGTCGATCACTTAACGGAGCAGGTGCCGGTACCTCCCATGAAGCCGAGTAAGGTTATTCGAGCCGGTGATGGAGATGTTGACGCCTAACACCCAGGGCCTCAGCTGTACCGTGGGCAACTATTCTGAACAACCTGGCATTATTCGAGGGCAGGCAGGGCCTGATCGACTTGGCATGACCGTGGGTAGCTATAGGTTGAGCGACCTGGCACTAAGATAACCCCCGGTGTAGAAGGGCCCATGGCCGTCCTGCGAACTGTGTTCTCGAATCTCCTGAGTGGCAGCTTACGACTGCCATGGCCGGATGTGTCGGGCGAGTGTGAGACATTTTATCCCCAACTGGTAGGAATAGATTATAATCGCCATCGCTCATGGACAGTGAGCAGTTGACTGTAGATCATCGCCCGTAGAACTTATGGAACTAACTATGGTTATGGTATGGAATCTGAAAGGCTATTGATGAAATAGTCACTCTTGCTTGAATAATTAGTGAAGTGCTTGTTTTAGATCAGGAGCAAACCTAGTAAGGTAGAATTACTTATTAAAAGTGACTGCCATCACCCTAAGTTGAGTTTTACTTACAAAAAGCTTTCATGCAAAAGGGTATGTATAGCCAACCCCACATATAGCCTACATGATCCTTGGTGTCTCATTATTTTTGGTTTATGGCGGGTAAGTCTAACTGAGTACCTTCTTGTACTCAGGGTTTTATTCCGTTGTTGTTGCAGATGGCCAGTGCTTCTATGGCTACTGTGAGAACTGCCTGTACCCGGTTACGGGAGATTACTAGACCAGGGGCATGGTCACTACTTATCTTATCTGATGCTTTTGTGGACCTGTCAAACTGATGGCACTGTATTAAGAACAATCCAAACTTATGTTTAAAACTATGTTGCTTCCGCTACTGTTCAAACTATGGTTTGTAATATTATTTCGTACTCCGATGTATTTGAACTATGTGCAAATGTGATGTAACTTGTGGGCATGTTCGCTGAACTAGTACGATCTTGGTTGAATGTTGAAATGATTTGAAATCCTTCAAGATTTTCGGACTACCGGATTTGTACGAGCTTAAGTACTTGATGATCTTTGCGATAAGCGGAGGTCTCGGTGCTTAATCTGGTGCAAATTGGTCGGTTCTGTTACATTGTCTTTCCTCCGTTACTGACCTTTGCATGCATTTCATCATGTGTACACTTTGCATTTTCAAGCTTCATGTCTATAGTCTCTAGAATGATCTTATGCTTTGATTAGTGTATATTTTGATGTTTTATGATGCTGCTTGTAGCTTAGGCTCTCCTTGATCACTGATAGATGTTTTGAGCTGAGCTATTTTTTAGAATGGTGAATATGCTTAATTGAACATAAAACTTGTTCACCATTGAGATTGGCAACTAGCATGTTTAGAATGTGTAGAGGTCACTTATGCTATTTCATATATGCTAGGTTTCTATGTCTCTAGTTCTGAGTCCTTCACTTGCTTGGTATGTTCATAATTTGTTTAAAATGAACCAAGGTTAAGTGAATTGAAAAGATCGAGATGGGATTGCTTTGTCCGCACATCACGGTATCGAGATTGTTTCTCATTGCACTTTGAGTTAAACTTGAGCCGTGTAGTGCAAGACCAAAACCGATGCTTCAAGCTTCTGATTGCTTATGCATAGGCTTAGCTCGGTTGAAGAGTTAGGCTTTGACAAGCTCTCAACCTCTCGCAATCATATGCTACAATCTGAACTTGTGTAATTACCGCTACAATTCTCCGATAAAATCTGAAAAACACAAGTCTATGTTTCATTCTATAGCATGATGATAGAACTGTGCTAGGGGTAGTTCACCTTGTATACATGTTTAGCACTTGGTTGATTTCCCGTCTATACATGTTCAGTGCTATTTTTGATGGTGAAACCCTTTCTGAAACGGCTAAAACTGCTCACTAAGCTTATATGATCATATTCTGTATTCTGTGATT
The DNA here is from genome assembly GCA_009763385.1 of Coix lacryma-jobi var. lacryma-jobi. Taxonomy (NCBI): domain Eukaryota; kingdom Viridiplantae; phylum Streptophyta; class Magnoliopsida; order Poales; family Poaceae; genus Coix; species Coix lacryma-jobi. Next base: position 60,752,836 of record CM019828.1, on the reverse strand, counting down.
AGTTTGAGCCTTTGCTAGCATTTTTGATTGTTGCTTGATGATCGGATCAGGACTCTTTCGAGCTTTCTTTCATTCTATTGACTATACACCTGAAGCTACTGACATGCATTTTTTACTCATATGCATTTGCTTGCTCTGATAGGCATGGCCTAGCTCCGTTTTGCCTTTTTAAGCTCCTTTCCCTTCTCTTTTGATTGCAAATTGCCCCCAAGGGGGAGAATTTTTATATGGTGTCAATTTGCACATTGTGCTTCATTTGTTGAGGGGGAGTTCTCTTAGTGAGGGGGAGCTTTTCTAGTTTGCTCTGTTTTGAATTGATTGGAGTTTTTCAGCTAGTTGCGTCGAGCCTCTGTGCATCTGTCTTGAGGGACTAGCTGCTTTCGCCTGTTTTTGAGCAAGTTTGATTGGAATGGAGCTAATTGCAGTCTTTGCATCCTTATGCATTTTTCAATTGGTATCGAGGGTCAGCTAGTGGTGTTGAGCCCTTTCTGCCTCTTCTTGAGGAGTAGCTTGCTCTTGACTTGGTTGTGCCGAACCGTTGCCCATGTCTTTGGGAACCATGTCTTTCGCTCTCTAAGATCAAGTTTTGCTCTTTGATGAGTTTTTGCTCTGATTTTTTGCTTGGTTGTGTCGAACCGTTGCCCATGTCTTTGGGGACCAAGCTATGCTTATCTTGACTTGTAGTTCTTCAGCTTTTACCTTGGCTTTTGGACATCTCGAGTGAGTTTTCTTCGCTATCCCCTTCTATTTTCTTTTCTTCCTTGATCACGGTTATGATGTGTTGACGATGCACTCATCAAGGGGGAGATTGCGAACACAAGGTTGATATGTGCCCTTGTGGTTCCCTTCCTGAGTGATGAGCGATCGGTCAACAGGTTCACCGGAAGGGGTGAGAAGCAACATGTCTCTTGGCTGTGTTGATGTGCAGGTGTGGAGCTCGGAGACAGTGGTCGAAGGTGAGGTGAAGGTCAAGTAGAGACGTGCCGTGCCAACGGACCGGGAGCGGTGAAGGGCGGACGTGAGACTTGGACTGACGGACCGGGAGATCTGAGGACCAGCTATGGTAGCTGGCACGTGGCATCGACAAGAGAGAGTACATGGGGATGTGCGGTGCATTGGCCAAGTCGGGAGGAAGGTAATGGCATCGTGACACTTGGCGGGAGGCCGAGAAGGAAGGCGAATGCACTGTGCCCGACGTGGAGTCTGGACATGCATCAACATCGGTGCTGGTGGTCGGGGTGTGCGAACCACATCCCGTCTATGGCGCGGGTTTGGTAGTTGAGCCTCGAAAAACTACCCTCGACGGTTTCCGAGTTTGGGCCACAAAACTCGGGTTGGCGGGTTTCCTAGTTTGGGCCTCAAAACTCGGCGAGGACGGTTTCCAGGTTTAGGCATCAAAACCTGGGCTCGCGGTTTCTGAGTTTGGGCCACAAAACTCAGCCAGAGGATAGGTTTCCCGGTTTCAGACTCAAAACCAGGGGAGGTCCAAAAAGGACGTTCTACGCGTGGCGGCGTGGAGAGGCTGGCGCGACGGCGAAGCTATCCACGAGGAAGGCGCGGCGGTCGACAGGACGGCACGTGGCGGCATCCTGAGGCTTGCGTCGAGGCGAAGCTAAGGATGAGGAAGGCGCATGGCCGTCGGATCGTCAAATAGCAGAGTTGGACCGGGAGACCCCTAGGGTTGGCCGCTTCGCTCTTGTATCTAGGAGTAAATAAGAGAGGCGCCCCTCCTCTCTCCCTATCCTTACAACCATTATTTCCTAAGCTCTCTCTCTCTCTCTAGCCCTCGCTTAGGTTCTAATCATACCTCGTTGCCTGTGATCCACAGAGACGGTTAATCATACCTCTGTGTATTTGGATTTTGAGGAAACGAGACCGTAATCTTGTTGTCTCCTCGTGTGGAGAAGTTTTGGCTGGAATTCAAGATCAATTCGCATTTTGAGTTGTGTTCTTCGCGTTTTCGTTTTTCCCTTCTCGGAGATTTGCTTCTTTCTCCCTCTCCGATGAACGGTTTTTGATTCCACTTGAACTGAGTTGTTCTAGATTGTGAGGCACTTCTTTTCACCAAAGGAATTCTTTCCTAACCTCAAAAGCTTGTAGATCCATTGGTTTTTTTGTTGGATCGAGTTCTTTCTCCCTTGCCCCGAAATTCTTCGATTCACCGATTTGGGATTAGATTTGAGCCATGATCTCTTAGGAGTATTTCACTAATACCCTTGTGACCTCTCAGATCGAATCTTGGCCTTAGAGCTTTTGATTCAGAGGAGATTGGGTTGAATCACCGAAAAACTACACAGTTTTCGGGGGCATCAGACGCTAGTGTTCTTGGCATCGAACGCTAACCCGAGTAGCATCGGACGCGCCGTTGCCACGGGTCTGTTTCTATGTTTTTGATTGAGCATCGGATGCAGGGCATCACACGCTCCATTGACCATCGGACGCGCTGGGCCCTGAGCATCGGACGCTGAGTTGATACTGTAGCAGCGTCTGATGGTCATGTAGTAAGGTTTCAGAACTGCTCTGTTCACATCGGACGCGTCCGCCATTGTGGCATCGGACGCTCAGCGTCCGATGCAGTGACTTGTTCATTGTTTCGTCCGCAGTTTGTTCGTCCGACTTCGAATTTGGTTTCCGGCTTTTGCGTTGGACTTCTTGGGTTGTGTAGTATCTCGATGTGCTTCTCGGAAGCATCCACCGTACATCTAGGGTTGTGGACACTAGCAAGCCCATGTCTTGTTTTGGGGTGACTTTTTGGGACAAGGGCCATCCATTTCACGAGTTGAAATTTGAGGCTCCCATTCACCCCCGTCTGGTCGCCAATTCGGTCCATCAAAACCGAAGCCGTATAGGGATGCACCGCCCGTGCACCCCGTCCACCCACATGTCTTCACTTGTCGCTGTCCCAGGCTGTCAGCCTCCACAGCTGATCCTCAGGCCACCGGTCCGTCAGTCCAAGCCTCACGTCCGCCCTTCCCCGCTCCGGTTCAATCGGCATGACACGTCTCTACTTGACCTTCACCTTGCCTTCGATCACCATCTCCGAGCTCGACACCTGCACAACACAAGCCAAAGAACATGTGCATCATACCAGTTGAAAATCACTCATCAACTCAAGATCCGGCATACACCCATGTATCTGCACTTCCTGTTAGTTCTCCACAAAGATCATCTCTCCCATCTCCTGGTCTCCTGCAACATCAAAAGCAGAAGAAACACAAGGCATAGTCTCATCAAATGTGACCTCACATGTCTCCACTATCTGGTTAGTCTCAAGGTTAAGGACTCGATAAGCACACGAATGCAAAGAATAACCAAGAAACACACCATCAGTAGAGCAAGATTCAAACTTATCCAAATTGCCTTGCTTCAGGATAAAGCACTTGCACCCAAACTCCCTAAAATGAGACACCTTGGGTACCCGTCCAAAACACAACTCATAAGAAGTTTTCTTCATGAAAGCTCGAAGAAAGATGCGATTTGAAACATGGCAAGCGGTGTTGATCGCCTCGGCCCAAAAACGCCTAGGAGTCCTATGCTCATCAAGCATCATCCTGGCCATCTCATCAAGGGTCCGGTTCTTGCGCTCAACAACACCGTTCTGCTGGGGGACATAGGGTGAAGACAACTGATGCTCGATTCCATGAGAAGAACAGAAAGAGGCAAACTGTGAGTTAACAAACTCAGTACCATTATTGCTACGAATAGTACTAATAGTATCAGGGGGAAACTCACTTTTCAACCTCAAAATCAAGTCTCGAGCAAATGTAAAAGCCTTGTCCTTAGCCTCCATGAAGAACACCTAAGAGTACCTCGAAAAATCGTCCATGATCACTAGAACGTACCACTTCCCACCCGTTGAGTAAACCTGAGCTGGACCAACAGTGTCCATGAGTAAAAGCTCACCGGGTTGCTTTGCCATCACCTGATTAACATGTGGGTGAGAAGCAGCAACCATCTTCCCATGACGACAAGGGTGACAAACAAGGTCTTTCTGAAAATTAAGCTTGGGCAATCCTTGGATTAGGCCAAGTGAGCTAAGTCTTGCAAGCAAGTCAAAACTCAAGTGACCAAGTCTCCTATGCCACTTCCACAAATCAGAAGAAGGACCAGCCATCAAACATCTAGAAGAGCCAAAAGAGCGAGAAAAATCAGCTTGGAAAACATGACCAAAAGGGACGGCCCAACAAACAAGGTCTCCCCGAGAATCCAAAACTCTACTGACGCCTTTCTTAAAGCACACTTCAAAATCATCTTCAAGGAGTTGTGAAACAGAAAGCAAATTAAAATGCAAGTTAGAAACTAAAGCAACATCCTTGAGCACGAAGTTCTCGATAAGTCGGATACACCCACGAGAAGTGACCTTACTTCTACCACTATCCCCAAATGTGATATACTGCTTATGTACAACAGGGTCTAGGCTGGAGAACCATTCCTTCTTTCCGATCATGTGGCGCGAACACGCGGAATCCAGGAGCCACATCTTCTGCAGCCGAAGTTCCTGCATCAATAGAAAGGCAAGAAATGAGAATATGGCACAACACTAGGGTTAGTATACAAAGAAGGATACCAGTGTTGTGTCATAGGCCCAGAAAAAGTGTTAGAAGGAACACCAAACTATCCTCGTCCCATGGGTGGACAGCGATCACCACCAAACTGAAAGGGTGGTCTTCTATGGAACAAAAAACCTCCAAACTCACCTTCATGTCCTGTTTGAGGATAGCGATCACCACCATGCTGAAAACGTGGTCCGCTATGGGACTATGCAACAAAGCCTCTTACACCCGACTCACGATCATATTGAGGACGACCGGAACCGCAACGGGCACGACCACCACCCCGTGGTCTAGCTGCCTAGGCCTAGCCGCTTGAGGGGGTGCACCTCCAGGCCTAGCCCTCTGACCCTGAACTCCCTGACCCTGCACGCCATGGAGAGAGTGGTGCCTGGCCTGGTTGTACAGTTCTACCTCCCTCCTAGAGTCTCTCTTCCTCCGAAAGCAAAACTCAGCTATGTGACCCTCACGGTGACAATACTCACATTCGAACATCACCACTCTCTTAGGTTGTTGGTTACTATGGTTGCGAGGGTTGTTCACTTTGGCTGGCTGCTTGTTTCTCGGAAGGGGATCACTAGAGATACCAGGAAGGGTGTCAAGTGTGTTCCTAAGATGGTTAGGTTTGCGAACCCACACTTGCTTGCGAGGTGGAGCCTTGGGAGGTTCCTCAAGGATGCCATCCTTGGTGATAGGCTTGGAAGGCTCAGGCGGAGTGATCTTGGTAAGCTTAGGGACAACAGATGGTTTCTCACTCATGTTTACTCTGCTAAACCCACCGATCCTGCCGAAGGTACTAGCGCCTCCCCACCTGAAGCAAAGCCTACCCCCGGACCGCCAGTTCCCCTCTTGAATTGACTGATCATCATGCCCAACTGCGGCACACTGCATGACACCCAACTCAGGATGGACCGAAGGTATGTGTTTTCCTCCTCGGTTTGCATCCTGTCATGCCGACAGTTGGCAATCTCAAGCTCCATCCCCTCACATCGCTCACATGGAGTCGAAACGGTGCTAACTAAGCTGGCCTTCATGGCTACAACAAGCTTGGGACTAACATCTGCCAACTCAGTTCGCAAGCCTGGACAAAGCTTGCATGCACCCACCAAAGAAGACCTCGCCTTCACTTCCTCAAGCTCCTTCTTCAGGGAGGAACACTCTGGACAATCACCCACCAAGTCTAGCCTACTCTTCAGCTCATCATACACCTCGATCAAAGAGGCATACTTGGTTTGCAGAGTGGAAAAGTTTGTCATGTGTGTCGTGCACTCATCGCACACCTCCTCATCGGTCACCTTCACCTCGGACCTAGCACTATCAAGCTCCTTAAGTGCCTCGCCTAGCTTGGCCTTAAACTCATTTTGCTCTTGAGCGGCACGCTTAAGCTGCTTGTCCAGACCGAGAACTATTTCGGCCAAAGCATCACACTCACCAGAAAGACGCTCGACAAGTGAAGAGTTTGATACCTCAGATGCGTCATCGTCATCGGTGTCGGCGTGCTTGTCCTAGCACTAGCGATCCTCCTCGTCCAAGGCCATGGTGCAGAAGTCGTCGGTGGAGTTGCTGAAGAAGTAGAGTCCGTTGAAGTGATCCTCCATCTTGTGCTCGGACTCATCATCGCTGGAGCTGCCGTTGGAGCTTTTCTCGAAGTCGCTGATGGACGCGATGAAGGCACGCTTGCTGGTGTTGAAAGCCTTCTCCAGATCTTCTCTGTGGTAGCCGCCCTTCTTCTTCTTCCGAGCCTTGTTCTCCGGCTTGGTCTTGCGCCTGGAATTGCAGTTCTTGCCGGGGAAGCTCTTGTCATGCTTGGGGCAGCTCGCGATGAAGTGATCGGGGTCTGCACACCCGTAGCAGCCCTCACGTGCGCCACCACGCCGGCGATTCAAGCGGTTGTTGTGAAACCGTGAGAACTGAGTGATGATGAGGGCGATCTCGTCATCTCGAAATGCCTCTACCTGCTCCTCTGTCACTAAAAGCAAAGAAGACAAAGCAAAGAGAGGTGGTGAAACATCAGCAGAAAGAGTCGATCCACCCTTGCCTGAGACCAAAGCCATGGAATGTGAAGATGGGTTCTTCAGCTTGGCCTGAGTCAAGTGATCGATCTAGGTGGACTTGAGCTTGCTGAAAACCTCGTCCATGGTGAGGGTGTTATAGCTTGGAGACTCTATGATGGTCGACACCTTCACCTCTCATACTTCTGATCTAGTGCATATCGCAACTTGAGTGCCCTCTCATGATCATCATAAGGTAGGTTGGTCCGATTGACACACATCTTGTTCACAATCATCTGGAAACGAGCGAACATAGCGTCAATCGACTCTCCCTCCAACTGAACAAAGTTCTCGTACTCCCGCTTGTAGGTCTCGAAGAGTCTGGTCTTGACCTGGACGATCCCCTCATGAAAGCTTTGAAGCTTCACCCAAATCTCTCGTGCCATCTCAAGCTCGGAGGCACGCTCGAACTCAGGAAGGGAGATGTTGGCCAAAAGCGCATTACGAGCCTTAGCGTTTGTTTGCCTCATGCTGGTTAATCGGGATCTTACCAATTTGAGCCGCAAGGACCTCGTACTCAACATTCTCTCATATCTCCCAAACAGAAGATACGATGCTATTGAGATAAGCACGCATCCGAATCTTCTAATAGGGATAGCTTGTCCCATCGAAGTAGGCAGCCTTGCCGTTCCCTCGATCCATGTCGCCCTTAGGATCCAAAACCGATTAAGGTAGAGAAGGTCCTTAACTGTCTATGATACCAATTAAAGGACTAAATTGGCGACCAGAGGGGGGTGAATGAGAGCCTCAAATTTCTTCTCGAGAAATAGATGGCCCTTGTCCCAGAGAGTCACCCCAAAAGCAAGACACGGACTTGCTAGTATCCACGACCCTAGATGTAGGGTGGATGCTTCCTAGAAGCACAGCGAGATACTACACAACCCAAGAAGTCCAATGCAAAAGCCGAAAACCAAATCCGAAGCGGGACAAAGGAACTGCAGATGAAATGGTGCAACACTGCACTGACCGGACTCTGCCCTGCGTCCTATCAGAGAGGATCGGACGCATCCGGTTAGGAAAAACCTATACTGGAACCTCTTTGTATTGGACCAGACTCATGGGATCAGAGCGTCCGATTACAACACTGTGCGTCCGGTCAGCAACACAAAGACAATGAACAGTGCTACCTGTGCGTCCGATCACTTGAACTCGAGTGCGTTCGATCAAAATTGTACAGGCTATGCCGCTTGGCCTTCAACGACCGGACACACGGAGTCAACGTCCAATCAGTCTGAAGCTAGCGTCCGGTCACCCCGATGCAGGATTGTTCGTCCACCGATTCGACTCGATCTCCCTCAAATTGAAGACTCTAGGTCTCAAACATTGTGAGGGGAGTCACAAGGATGACAGTGAGCTACTCCAAGGAGATCATGGCTCGAACCTATCTCCAAACCGATGAATCAAAAAAGTTCGGGGGAAAAGGATAGGAACACGATCAAAAGCGAAAAACGATTTGATCTACTAGCTCGTGAGGTTAGAGATGAATTCCTTAGGTGGAAAGAAGCGCCTCACGATCTAGCAAAAGTGGGTTCAAGCAGAATTGAAAATCATCTCACGGAGAGGGAGAACGAAGCAAATCTCCGGGAGAGGAAAAACCAAAACGTGAAGAACACACAAACAAAACGCGAATCGATCCAAATTCAGCCGTGGCTCGAACCCACGTGACAATAGTGAGATTACAGTCTCACTTCCTCAAAATGTCTAGTACACAGAGGTATTGTTGCTCACTCTGCGGATCACAGGCAGCGAGGTATGATTGAAAACCTAAGCGGATGCTAGGGAATGTAAGCTGCAAGGATGAAGAGAGAGGAGGGGCTGCCTCTCTTATTTATAGCCTAATAAACTTATTCCCCTTCTCCCCCTAGATACAAGAGCGAAGCGGCCAACCCTAGGGGTATCCTGGTCCAACTCTGTGGAGTCTTGATCCGTCGGCCACGCGCCTTCCTCATCCTTACCATTGCCTCGACGCAAGCCTCAAGATGTCGCCATGTGTCGTCCTATCGACCGCCACGTCTTCCTCACCAATAGCTTCGCCGCAGCGCAAGCCTCTCGGTGCCTGTTGGTATAAATTAACGCACACTCTACTTTATCCGCAAGCGCACAGATAAAATCTACCAATGTAGCACATCACCGGAGTAACCCAGTTTTAATATCGAACCCAAAGGAACGGATAGTGTTAAATCTTAAAGTCTAACGCCTGAGTAACTAACAAGGACGGAGAATCTAGAAGTATAGAGGGGATCATTAAGGCGGTCTAATTCCAATTTAAGAGTGATCTGTTTATATTATTCTTAGTGGGGAAGTTGCCATAAAAGGTCACAAACAGAGTATGAATTTTTTATGCAAATGTATGATCCTACCGAGCCAACACATGGGTAAGTGGACTATAGAAGAATCAACAAGGCTATAAGAGTCACCCTTGCGAACAACCACTACTATCGGCGTTATAGGAGGCACATATGAGCTATCAAGTCTAAGCACCACGCTTACACTATCCAACTACTCTAACTCTAGAATGACTAGAATTAAAGTACTCAAAAGAGAGTCATAATCTTTAAGAATAATAAGAACAATAGCTCAAACTTAAATATAGACGTTGATTACCGAAACAATCGCTGAAGTTCATGATGAACATGAATCCACAGGTACAAGATGAAGAAGTGGATCCGACAGGCCGGAGCTCCTTCTTGATCTCTTCCTCTCTCTCTCTCTCTCTTCTAGTTATAATATAAGACTAGGTTCTAAACCTAAACTAGAGGGGTAACTAGTCTTCTACTTGATAGCTGGCTCTTGATTACAACTAGATGAACTAGATCTAATTCTAGATGAACTAGAAGAGATTCATCTAGAGGGACCTCTACTTCTAATTGATACCCTAGTTTCAGATGTGGAGATGAATAATGAAGATGGAGATGCCTAGAGAGGGGTTCTGGGGTTGCTTATATAGCCCTAAGGGATCAACCGCGACCGTTAGATCAAACCGACTTCAGGGACGGTGGAGATGAGTCCTAGGGTTCGGTGGAGGAAACTTGCAGAAGACGGAAGCCAGCGGGCCTGGGGGGAGACCGGTCGGTCTAAGGGTGGGACCAACCGGTCCCACCTGGTAGCATCTCGGGGTGTCCCGCCTCGTGGTGTCCTCTGGTGTCCTCTAGAACCTTCTGGAATATTCCTGACGTGCTGGTTGCGTTATCTCGCGTCAGTTTCCTTCTAGGGGAAGCAATCAGTCCTGGTTTCCTGGTTTAGTCACTGCAGAATCACAATTCACCAAAACTCGTGGAATATTGTCAATCAAAACCATAAACCTTTGTTGGTGATTGAATTCATGCCCTTTTCATATTTATTTATTCTTTAGTTTTGATAGATAACCAGTGTCAACAATTCCCCCAAGCTTACCTTTTTCTAGTCCCTTAGCAAAACCAAAACTTAACAATGGATCAGGAGTTGCTACAATATCTTCACTTCCAACAAGTATACCTGCTGTTAAACCAAAATTCTCCAAAATATATTATGTTATTCTTCATGGGGCTTATTACTTTTACCTTAGATCTCGAGTAATTGAAAGATTGAACGATCAAATCAAGCACTATGTCTCTAGTTCTTTCACTTCACCTTTATTCCGGAGTTTTAATTAATTTTAAAAGCTTTAACACATATGTTGTCAAATTAAACAATGGATCCAAAGAGAAAGTCAACCAACCATTGAATCAAGAAGTGAATGTGTATGGAAAAATGGAGTCGGATGCTCTTTCGAATGTGTTCACTCTCTTCTGTTTTATCAGAGACATATGACTATTAGGCTAATTCTACTTCCGGGCACGTGCCCATTTTTTTTGACACATTTTTTTTCTTTTTTTTTCTTTTCGAGGTTCCGGACACTTGTCCCTTTTTATTTCCTTGGGATCTATCTTTTTGAGGTTTCAGACACTTGTCCCTTTTTATTTCCTCATATCTTTCCTTCTCTTTTTTTTCTTTTTTTCTCTTTTTTTAACAGCCACATGCTTCCAACAAACTTATAAGAGGGTAGCAACAGATAATTATGAGCATTTATGCGGAAGATGGATGAAATGTGTAAGTGATCTCAATTCAATGGCAAGATAACATCTCACAGGGTCACAAAGCTTAAATTAACTCAATGCAATTATTAGTCATATTCATATTTAGAAATCTCCGGAACTTTAGTGTTGTTTAGAACAAGATAATAGCAGCTCAGATCATCACATGTCATATCCCAATTACCTAGACCTTAGATTAAGTATTTGCCAACCATGCATTTAATTTTATTTTAAGACATCATTATTATGAGGAGAACTCATACTTTGAAGGCTATCTACTTGAAAGAAATTAGATAGAGCAACTATTCATCATTTCCATGCAAAAGATTAGAGAGAGAGTTCTTCTTTAGTCATCAACTTCTTAAAACAAACTAGACTCACTATTTTATTTATTTAATCTAACACACTTTAAAATATAAAAGCCAATAATAATGGTAGTAGTAATAATAACAAAGACATACCTGAATCGCGAAGATAACGGGGGTGCGTCTCCCCCAAGCTGTTTCCCTTAATAGTGTTGAGCCTTCATGTGCTCCTATATTTTTGTCTCTTTTTTAATTAATGGTGAGCCTTCATGTGCCCACATATTTTTTTATTCTTTTCTTTTTAAGGGTGAGCCTTCATGTGCTCACATATTGACGGACCAGGATGTCAGAGATATCATCAGAAGATGACCCCTCCGACTAATCCCGGACGGCATGAGAGATCCGAAGACTTGATACGAAGCGTACTTGGATTAGGACTCTCACTGTATCTTAGTCGAGTTCTTAAAGGAAGTCTTGTAATTCGAATAGGACTCCTCTGTTGTAACCGACTAGGACTTGGTCTGTGCAATGCTTCACCCGGATATATAAGGGGAAGCAGGCGCGGGCTTAGAGAGAACATTGAATCATAATCATACACAAGGCACACGCCGCACTGGACGTAAGGTATTACGCTATTCAGCGGCCTGAACTGGTATAAAATCGTTGTCCCTGTGTACTCGCCGAGTCCTACGAACGCCGATCCCCACCGAACAAATCATCTGAGATTACTCAAGCCGAGTTGCCAGTTAACAAACACCGACAGCTGGCGCGCCAGGTAGGGGCTTTCGGCGATTCGATGACCAAGAGCCCGGCGAACCACGACAACATGTTCTCGACGGGATCAATTTTCGTTTTTGGCTCATGGACTTGCATCGCGGATGATCAAGGAAAGCTGCATCGACAACTTCACACTGATCCAGAAGTGCAAGATACGCCAAAGATGGATGATCTCACTCAGAACCTAGCAAACCTCGCAGTCAAAGATCCGCGAGATTCCGAGAGCCAATTTGAAGTACCCGACTCCTACTCGAACTCAAATTCGGAGAATGAAAAGGACCCGGAGATCAAACATGGCATCACCTTCGGACCACGGAACCCATCTAAAGACTTCCAAGACCAAATTGACTCAAAGTTAAAAGAGTATCAAGAGATACCTTTGACTGGAGCTCAGCAAGGACTCGTTTTCAGCTCCACCAGGGAGGGTAACATCGTCCATTGGCCAATACAGCCAGCCCCGGCTAGGCTGGTTGGCACAATCGATCAGCAACTTCCATACCAGTATGGACATCAGCTCCCCTTTGAGGAACTCGACACCTCAACAGAACTAATCTCCAGCACTTCTACCTTGGAGTCGGTCACGCCAGGATCAACAATCCAAGGTTACGCCCGTGAAGTTTTCATGGCGGGGCATCAGTCATCTCTACGACCACCGACCCCTCCAGATGTCCTTCAGGATGACGAAACTCCAAGTATGATATCTGACAATGATCCTGAAGGACCCGCAGAAACCGAGTCCTTAAAAGCTGAGAGAATTAGAAAGAATCAAGCGAAAGAAGCCCACAGAAGGCGCGCAAATCACCGCAAGGAGGCAGTCGACCGCTATAATGTACGACTCGAAGAATATAACACTCAGAGATGTCTAAAGGAAGATGCGGAAGATAGAGCTCGCGCTCAATGTGACCAGGAGCATCAGTCACAGAACAAGCACAATCGTCGACGAGCAGATTGCTCCCGTAACCTCGAGCCCGAGTTTATGAGGGTCGCTGGTCACAAGGTTTTCCAGACACCCTACCAGAACATCATGGCCCTAGCCACAGAGATGGGAGCCAAAGACAATCGCACCCCTGAGGAAGAGCGACGATTGGTCATGCTTCAGACTTCCGCGCTACAACTTCAGGGACGAAATCTTGAGTCTCTAGCTGATGAGCAAGCTTCATCCCACCCGAGCCAGAGGCGGCCTGTCCAAGAGCGACTCGGTCGAGTCCCAGCAAGGAGTCGTCTAGGCCACCGAGTACCTGATCAAGCCGAGGGAGGAGCTGAATCTTCATACAGAGGAATCGCAGCCATAGCATCGGACGCAGTCGATCGCTTCCCCTGCTTCTCGCAAAGGCTCCGAGCAGTCTCGTTCCCGCGAAAATTCAAACTCGGGAACTATTCAAAGTACGACGGGAAGACAGAACCTAAGCTATGGCTCAGGTTGTATGCTCAAGCAGTTGAGCTGGCCGGTGGAAGCAATGACGTCAAAGCACTCTACCTCCCAATGGCTTTGGAAACGATGCCGCTTGCTTGGTTCGACAGGCTCAAACCTGAGTGCATCGACTCCTGGGAACATCTCCATCGTATCTTCATCGAAAACTTTGCGGGTGTCCCAGAGAGATCAGATCCTCGGACAAAACTCAAAACCTGTAAGCAGCAGAAGAACGAATCAATGCGGGAATACTATAGGCGCTTCTCAGAGATCCGCTCTACAGTATCTGACATCACAGATAGAGAAGTAATTGACCTATTTGGCAACGGCATCTGCGAAAGGTACAATTACAAAGATTTCATCAAGCAGGACCCGACCACTGCTGACGAGTTCCATCGGGCCATAAACTCCATGATGGCAACAGAAGAACGTACGCAGGAGCGTTTCCCCGATAGAAACACGCAGGGTGATCGAGGGAACAACCAGAGAGGCAACCAGGCACCACAACAAAACACCCAGAAAAGGGCGGGAGACAATACTATTGCTGCCATGGAGCCTCAGAAGAAGGGGAACAAGCCATTCACCTTCGACGACTTACTCGACGGACCGTGCCCTTTTCATCCGAAAGCCGGACATCAGGCAAGGCACTGTCGACAACTCAAGGAGCGAGGCTTGAACTCTGACTTCAATAAAAACAAGAAGGACAAAGGCAAGAAGACAGCTGAGGACCCTCCGCAAGACACCGGTGGCTTCCAACACCCTAAAGGGACAATCAATGTCATTTTTGGGGGAGTAACTACCAACGACAGCAAGAGGCTTCAGAAACTTTTGCTACGAGAGATCATGTCTACAGAACCATCAACTCCTAGATACCATGACTGGTCTGAGCACCTGATCAGCTTCTCCCGAGCGGACCAATGGACCAGCGTCTCCAACGCAGGGCACTACCCGCTAGTCCTGGATCCCACGGTCGCCGGGTTTACCTTGAGCAGGGTACTCATCGACGGAGGGGCAGGACTTAATGTCATCTTTGCAAGCACCCTACGCAAGATGAATCTGGATCTCGCAACACAGCTCACACCATCAAGTTCCCCCTTCTACGGCATAGTACCAGGAAAGGCGGCTATACCACTCGGAAGAATCATATTACCCGTAACTTTTGGAACTCAGATCAATTACCGGATTGAGTACATTAGTTTCGAGGTAGCCGACTTCGAGTCATCATACCATGCCATATTTGGGCGACCAGCTATCGCCAAGTTCATGGAAGTACCTCACTACCCGTACCTTCTCCTGAAGATGCCGGGTCCTAAAGGAATCCTAACTTTCAGAGGTGACTTGAAGCGATCATTTGATTGTGACACAGAGGCTGTCCAAATCGCTGAAAAAGCTCAACTCACCCGGGAGTTACAAGAACTCGCTCAAATGGTGCATAATACCAAGCCTGGAGATTCAGAAATCCCAACCAAGAAGGCGGGTACTATCCAACCATCAACAGCAGTCTTTACAAAAAGCATCGACCTAGAAACTGGTGATCCCTCCAAGACGGCAGTCATCAGCGGTCATCTATCTGAAGAATAGGAATTCGTGCTCACCAAGTTTCTTAGAGCAAACAAAGATATATTTGCTTGGAAACCGGCTGATATGCCGGGAGTCCCAAGGAACTTGGCTGAGCACAAACTGGAACTAAAAGAAGGGTCCAAACCTATCAAGCAAAGACTATGACGATTCTCACCAGAGAAAAAAGAGGCAATCAAGAAGGAAATAGCCAAACTACTCGCAGCAGGATTCATCAGAGAAATCCTCCACCCCGAGTGGTTAGCTAACCCAGTGCTGGTCAAGAAGAAGAACTCTGCCGAGTGGCGCATGTGTGTCGACTACACGGACCTCAACAAACACTGTCCAAAAGATCCTTTCGGATTACCAAGTATATATCAAATAGTTGACGCTACCGCAGGCTCTGCTCTACTATCCTTTTTGGATTGCTACTCCGGGTACCATCAGATTGCCCTAAAGGAAGAAGACCAACCCAAGACATCGTTTATAACCCCTTTCGGTGCCTACTGTTTTAAAACCATGTCCTTTGGGTTAAAAAATGCAGGAGCCACTTATCAACGAGCCATCCAGGATTGTTTGGGTGACCAGATTGGCCGCAATGCAGAAGCTTATGTCGATGAGGTGGTCACAAAGACAAAGGATCCGACTACTCTGATATCAGACATGGAGGAAACTTTCAACCGACTACGCACATACCAATGGAGACTCAATCCCACAAAATGCGTCTTCGGAGTACCTTCGGGCCAACTACTCGGATTCCTTGTTAGCCATCGGGGCATCGAGGCTAGCCAAAAACAAATCACAGCTATCATCAACATGAAACCACCTACCTCAGTCAGGGATGTTCAGAAGCTCACCGGGTGCATGGCTACACTAAATCGATTTATCTCACGGCTAGGAGAAAAGGGATTACCTTTCTTCAAATTACTCAAGGCCGGTGATAAATTTCAGTGGACGGAAGAAGCGGACAGGGCCTTTGAACAACTCAAAGGATACCTAACCAATTCACCCATACTGACGCCGCCCGAACCCTGGGAACCGATGATGTTGTATATTGCAGCTACCACACACGTTGTGAGTACAGCAATCGTGGTGGAGCGTAAAGACAACACGCACATCTACAGCACCCAACGACCAGCTTACTATATCAGTGAGGTACTCTCCGACTTGAAGGTCAGGTACCTGCAAGTACAGAAACTGCTCTATGCATTACTCATATCCTCAAGAAAGTTACGGCACTACTTCGAAGCTCATGAGATCATGGTAGTCACAGATTTTCCTTTAGGAGAAATCCTTCACAATCGTGATGCTACCGGCAGAATCTCTAAGTGGGCAGTCGAATTGGGGGCACTCAACATCAAGTTCACTCCAAGGAAAGCAATCAAATCACAGGCTCTAGCGGATTTCATCGCCGAGTGGACAGAGATACAGCAGATCCAAGACAATGCTATTCCTGATCACTGGAAAATGTACTTCGACGGGTCCCTAAAACTCAGAGGAGCAGGGGCCGGAGGACATGTAGTATCACCCGCCGGAGAGCAGCTCAAATACGTTCTGCAGATATTGTGGCCAGCCACCAACAACGAAGCAGAATATGAAGCGCTACTCCATGGACTTAAGCTAGCAGTCACACTGGGCATCAGGCGACTCCTAGTCTATGGCGATTCTTCCGTAGTAATTCACCAAGTCAACAAAGACTGGGATTGCACAAAGAAAATAATGAACGCCTATTGCACGGAAGTCCGCTGTTGACGGTCCTGAAACACCTGTTTTACCATCAACATTTGACCCTAAAGTCCACCAAAAAGGCATGAAATGTAGTCAAATAGGTTTCAAACTAACCAAATTCCACATGTCCATAGAATTTTATTTGAATGCAGGATTTGAACCAAATTTGGACATATGGACCCACCAGAGGCCAAGCCCACTCAGCAGGGCCCAAATGGGCCTAAGTGGGGTGGCGCCCGCCACCCCTAGGTGGCGCCCGCCACTTGGGTTGGCCCAAGTTCCATCCCTGCCATGTCACCGATCCGTGTGACCTCCCCAGGTCCAAATCTTGGCCCTTGGTCACTAGGTCAGTGGCATCGGATGGCTCAGGGAGGAGTGGCGTGGATCAAGGCTGAATGGCGGTTGCTAGGACATGCAACCGACCTCCAAACCGCCTTGGACAACCACCTGGATGCCATTGAAGCCAAGGCAGTGCATCCAACGGTGAGGGAGGTGGCGGCCGCCACCTAGGGCTGGCGCCCGCCACTAGGGTTAGCCCTAGGTCGGCTGGCTGCCGCCTATAAGTACCCCCCTCACTCATTTGGGCTATAAATACTCCCCTGAGGCACCTCTTCATACACACCATCACACATTACCATCCCAGAGAAACACAAGCAAGAGAAGCAAGTGAGAGTTAGGTTAGAAGCTTAGAGAGCTTAGGCAAATAGGTAGCTAGTAGAGCAAGGCATCTTCGCCCTCGCGGTAGCGCCGCTCAAGGCTTAGCTCAAGAGTAGAGGCGTGCGAGTGATCGGTTCTGGAGCTGGGAAGAGTCTTCCTTCATCTCCAGTTCAGGTTTTGCTCTTGTTACTCAAGCATTTACTATATTCTAGTTCATCATTTCAATCATTACTTTATTCTACTTATCAGTATTGAGTGGTATACTTGATTGATTGCTTGAGTGCCTAGCTATCCTACAGATCAATTCACTTAGCCATAGTAGTTAATCTCTAGTGGGCTTAGTGTTTGATCTTTGCCAATAGGTTGCTTAGTTAGTTTAGTGTTTATCTTATTAAGTCAAGTGTTTGCTCTGACGTCCGCAAGGGTGTCTGTATTCAAAGCTAGGGTAGAGATAGAATATAGTTAAGCGTGGTGCTTAGTTATAGACTTACCTTCAGATACGGCTGGACCCCCGGATAGCTGTGGTAGCAAGCAGGTGGTGACAGCCCTGTGCGCCTTGAATTCCACCACGTAGTTGGCCCAGTTTAACAGTAAGGCTCGTTGTGCTAGCGTTCAACCTAAGTAAGTGGTAAAGGCTAGTGCGCCTCAATACTTGACAAGATAGGAATAAAACTATACTCAACTTACTTGCTTTATTGACTTTTTCCTGCCTTGCTTCGTAACTATCTTGCTTCGCAGTTATCTTGCTTTGTAGTTATCTAGGAGTAGTTATTAGTTAGTAGTTAGTTATCCTAGTTATCCTTAGCTTTACCCTTTATCTACCTATCCATCCACCTTACCTTAGCCATCCATTTCATCCTTACCTATCCACCCATATATTCTTTCTAGCCTTTCATCTCCTCTTTTCTCCCCTTTTCCCTTTTTCTCTTTTCTTCAACTCTCATCCCCTCCTTGACTCGACTCATACACCACCCTAGCCTTCCCTTGGGATCAAATAAATCAACACCTGGTACTCCCAGGCGAAGTGCTACTACGATAGTTCTGTGCGCTTGCAGAATCTCCTCCTGGTAGATTGCATTCTCTCTAGCTAGCTCCTACTAGTGTCGGGATTGACAACCCCGCTTGGCATTAGTAGATAGCAACTTTAGTTACCCTATCCTAGGTGTAGCTAAGAACTACCAACAAGCATTTCTGGCGCCGTTGCCGGGGAAGGCAATCGGTGTATCGGTTGAGTCCGTGTCGAATTTATCTTCGCTTAAGCTCCCGCTTAGCGAATCCCATCTTACCTCATTCTTTCTTTCCTTAACTCTTCTTATCTTTTTCCTTCATCTTCTTCAACTTCATTCTTTCTTATCTCATTCTATCTTCACGATGGCCAACAAAGCCATTCTTGAATTTTCTGCTCCTTCTGCCGCTAATATAGCGATAGGACCAGACGTGATCGATGCCAACCTCAATTTTGAGTTGAAACCGGCTCTGATCATGATGGTCCAAGCTAGCCCGTTCTGTGGCAAGGCTCATGTGGATGCCAATGCTCACCTCCAACAATTTTTGGAGATTTGCGGCACCTTCACCATTAAGGGGATAACCCAAGAAGCCATCCGTCTTCGTCTCTTTCCTTTCTCTTTGCTAGGAAAAGCGAAGCAATGGTTCTATACCGATCGCAATGTTGTAGACACATGGGACAAGTGTTCCAATGCTTTTCTCGCCAAATTCTTTCCGATGGGCAAGACGAGTGCTCTGCGTAACAAAATCTCCAGCTTTACGCAACAAGCCGAGGAATCTATTCCCGAGGCTTGGGAGAGGTTGTAAGAGTATGTCGCTGCTTGTCCGCACCATGGTAGGGAGGACTGGCTATTGATCCAGAACTTCTACCATGGCCTAACCCCTCTCTCTAGAAGCCATTTGGATGCCGCTGCCAGCGGTGCATTCTTTTCTCTGAATGTTGCAGATGCTAAGGCTCTCATAGAGAAGATGGTGTCGAACCAAGGATGGAATGACGAGAGACTGCAGCCGTAAGCGAGGTATGCATTCCCTTAAGGAGGCCGACATGATCGTGGCCAAGATGGACCTGCTGGCAAAGAAGCTAGACAGCTGTGAGAAGATGAACCAACAGGAGAGTGTCCAATCTCTGGAATCCTACATGACTTGTGAAGTCTGTGGAGAAACTGGACATTCTGGGAGCCACTGCCCCGAGCTACATGAAGATTTGAACTTCATCAACAACAGTAACAGTTTCCGTCAACAGAATCAAGGATCCAATCAGCACTCCAATTCTCAAGGTAACAACTCATTCCCTCGCTCTAATTTTCATAATTCTGATGATTTCTCGTTCTTAAAGAATTTAGTTTACTCACAAGGTAGAACTATTGAATTTTTGAATAAGAAATTAATGGCGAATGATAAAGCCCTTGAGAATATAAATGCTACATTGGAAGATTTCTCATCTGCTCTGAAAAATCAACTTAGCTTTAATAAGATGTTAGAAACCCAATTAGCTCAACTTGCTGCTATCATACCATCTTTTGAATCTGGCAAAATTCATGCTAAACCTGACATGGAAACTACTAATATGGTTGAAATAAAGTATTTTAACTATTATGAAGATCAAACCATGACTGTTAAAAAGGGTGATCCTGGTAGTCCCATAATTAGATGCTCAATCTTTGGTGAAGTTTTTAAAAATGCCATGTGTGATTTAGGATCGAGTGTGAACATTCTATCTAAAGATTTCTATGAAAACTCGTTCTTTCCACCCATGTCATCCACACCTGCCTATGTTGTGCTAGCTGATCAATCCACTTGCTATGTAGAAGGAATAGTTAATGATTTACCTGTTCATATTAGATGCTCCTATGTTCCTGCTGATTTCATAATACTAGATATGGGAAATAGGAAAGATGTGCCTCTAATCTTAGGTAGACCCTTCTTGAACACTGTTAATGCTTGCATATATGTGGGAAGTGGTAAAATTCAAATGACATTAGGAGGGAGGAAGGAAATATTCTCCTTCTCCCGAGGCCCCGCATATGCCGCTAACATGCAGGAAGCAAAACCCGTTAGTACCAAGAAGAGGTGCCCAAGAACAGGGTGGAGCAGAAAGAGAGAACCACCTCCTCCTAAGTTGTGTGATTCACATAACAAGGGAGAGGTGCCAAAAAGAAGAAGAACCAGATGGAGTACTAAGAGAAGAAGTGCCCAAGGAAGAAGATCCACCCGATAATGATGAAACTCCATGGACCTAAGGTATGGTTTTATTTTCAATTTTTCCCTTCAAATTTTCCTTCTTCAAATAAATAACATATGTCATGCATGCAACTAAAAAAAATATATCACCAGTTATCATTAGTTATATGCATAGGTATATGTTAACTTAGTTAGAACAATATAATATCAAAATAGGATAGTTTCCTTTTAATAAAATGAGAACAAGAGCTCCGACTGAGAAGAAGAAGATCTTTCACCAAGCAAGAAGCCAGCTTGGGGGAGACTCCCGCTCCGATAAGGTATGTCTCAAGCCTACACTTTACATTCAGTTCTTAAATTCTATATCTTTTGAATGTCACATGCTTGCCTAAATAACCACTCTATGAATAAAATTGATAATATCTGCTTAAACAAGTTGAAACCTGAATAAGATTTGAAATATGTCATGCAAATGCTATTGTTATGGTTTGAATAACTGGTCTTATCTAAGTTATAGCTTTTGTGGGTTGCACATGCTTTAACTGAAATCATGCTTAGTGAATAGAGTTATTAAGAAATGGAGTAATTCTTTAAACTTGCTAAGGTGAAATTAGGACCTAATCTGGAGGATTTCTTTTAAAAATTATGAAAACTTTGCTAAAAGTTCCTCCTAGATTTTATCCCATCCCACCACCAGCCAAATATTTGTTAGTCATTAGTCAAAACTACAAAGAGCTTTGTTTGTGTTGAGCTTTGTTAGACCTCATAGATCTTAGTAGAGAAGCTTATCAT
The DNA here is from genome assembly GCA_009763385.1 of Coix lacryma-jobi var. lacryma-jobi. Lineage (NCBI taxonomy): Eukaryota > Viridiplantae > Streptophyta > Magnoliopsida > Poales > Poaceae > Coix > Coix lacryma-jobi. Next base: position 60,731,770 of record CM019828.1, on the reverse strand, counting down.
ATCTTTTGAATCAAGATTCACGCACACCCACCATAATTTGCCTACTTTCCACTTTGGAAGTTTGCAACCACCAAATAAATTGCTTATTCTCTACACCGGAGATATGCAATACCCTGCCAAACATCCCATTGCTAGCCTTATGCTATTCCTACACTGGGAATAAGCATTTCTCCCTCTTCCCCTACTCATTTCAAAAATCCTTTCCTATAGATGTCTGGGGAAATCTAGAGCTAAAAGAGAGAGAGAAAAAAAATGAGCAAAGTAGCTCAAGAAAGGACTATGTCCTGTGAAAAAAAAAAGTGAGCAAAGTAGCTCAAGAGAGGACTATGTCCTAAGAAAATGTGAGGACACATCTTTTGTCTACTCACTATGTATCCAAAAAAAAGAGAGAGAGTGAATTATCATTAGCTCTAGACCCCAAAAATTAACTAGGAAGGATTATGAAATGCCTCTCTATACACTTCCACATAACCACACATGCACATCTTGATCAATTTTTATGATTTGCTGCTCCTTATGATCTGAGTGTCTAGCTTAGCAATAAACATCAGGCAATTTGCTCATAGTTCTTAGCCTACCTATAACTCCACATATCATTCTTTAGAAATAGGAGAGGCTACATTTTGGCCTAAGTGAGGGTTTAAACACCATTGAGTGATTGAGTGAATCTTGGAGGACTTAAGCAAGTTGTTATCTTTTGAAAACCTTGAAAAACCTCCAGACAGAATCCTAGTCAAACCTAAGCAAGATAAAAGTTTCATATCTACTGCTTTATTTCACTCTTGCATGTTTGAAGTGAAAAGCTGTAAGCCCCACATTGCTATGATTAATGATATGTGCTAAGTTATTTCTCACTATACAATATGCACTTGCAGACATCTTAAGTTGCTATCCATTTCATGCTCAATGCTTAAACCGCATTGTTGCTCAAGGACGAGCAACAGGTTAGCTTGGGGGAGCTTGTTGATGGTCCTTAAACACCTGTTTTACCATCAACATTTGACCCTAAAGTCCGCCAAAAAGGCATGAAATGTAGTCAAATAGGTTTCAAACTAACCAAATTCCACATGTCCATACAATTATGATTGAATGCAGGATTTGAACCAAATTTGGACATATGGACCCACCAGAGGCCAAGCCCACTCAGCAGGGCCCAAATGGGCCTAAGGGGGGTGGCGCCCGCCACCCCTAGGTGGCGCCCGCCACCCCTAGGTGGCGCCCGCCACCCCTAAGTGGCGTCCGCCACTTGGGATGGCCCAAGTTCCATCCCTGCCACGTCACCGATCCATGTGACCTCCCCAGGGCCAAATCTTGGCCCTTGGTCACTAGGTCAGTGGCATCGGACGGCTCAGGGAGGAGTGGCGTGGATCAAGGCTAAATGGCGGTTGCTAGGACATGCAACCGACCTCCAAACCGCCTTGGACAACCACCTGGATGCCGTTGAAGCCAAGGCGGTGCATCCAACGGTGAGGGAGGTGGCGGCCGCCACCTAGGGCTGGCGCCCGCCACTAGGGTTAGCCCTAGGTCGGCTGGCTGCCCCCTATAAGTACCCCCCTCACTCATTTGGGCTATAAATACCCCAGAGGCACCTCTTCATACACACCATCACACATTACCATCCCAGAGAAACACAAGCAAGAGAAGCAAGTGAGAGTTAGGTTAGAAGCTTAGAGAGCATAGGCAAGTAGGTAGCTAGTAGAGCAAGACATCTTTGCCCTCATGGTAGCGCTGCTCAAGGCTTAGCTCAAGAGTAGAGGCGTGCGAGTGATCAGTTCTGGAGCTGGGAAGAGTCTTCCTTCATCTCCAGTTCAGGTTTTGCTCTTGTTACTTAAGCACTTACTAGATTCTAGTTCATCATTTCAAGCATTACTTTATTCTACTTATCAGTATTGAGTGGTATACTTGATTGATTGCTTGAGTGCCTAGCTATCCTACAGATCAATTCACTTAGCCATAGTAGTTAATCTCTAGTGAGCTTAGTGTTTGATCTTTGCCAATAGGTTGCTTAGTTAGTTTAGTGTTTATCTTATTAAGTCAAGTGTTTGCTCTGATGTCCGCAAGGGTGTCTCTATTCAAAGCTAGGGTAGAGATAGTTAGAATATAGTTACGCGTGGTGCTTAGTTATAGACTTACCTTCAGATACGGCTGGACCCCCGGATAGCTGTGGTAGCAAGCAGGTGGTGACAGCCCTGTGCGCCTTGAATTCCACCACGTAGTTGGCCCAGTTTAACAGTAAGGCTCGTTGTGCTAGCGTTCAACCTAAGTAAGTGGTAAAGGCTAGTACGCCTCGATACTTGACAAGATAGGAATAAAACTATACTCAACTTAGTTGCTTTATTGACTTTTGCTTGCCTTGCTTCGTAATATCTTGCTTCGCAGTTATCTAGGAGTAGTTATTAGTTAGTAGTTAGTTATCTTAGTTATCCTTAGCTTTACCCTTTATCTACCTATCCATCCACCTTAACTTAGCCATCCATTTTATCCTTACCTATCCACCCATATATTCTTTCTAGCCTTTCATCTCCTCTTTTCTCCCCTTTTCCCTTTTTCTCTTTTCTTCAACTCTCATCCCCTCCTTGACTCGACTCATACACCACCCTAGCCTTCCCTTGGGATCAAATAAATCGACACCTGGTACTCCCAGACGAAGTGCTACTACGATAGTTCTGTGCGCTTGCATTCTCTCTAGCTAGCTCCTACTAGTGTCGGGATTGACAACCCCGCTTGGCATTAGTAGATAACTACTTTAGTTACCCTATCCTAGGTGTAGCTAAGAACTACCAACATCCGCAAGCTGGAAAAACACTTTTCAGGACTCGAGCTCATTCATATTACTCGGGACCTCAACGTGGCAGCAGATATACTAGCAAAATTGGGCTCCGACAGGGCACAAGTTCCCAGTGGTACCTTCGTGCATGAGCTACCCAAACCTTCAATACAAGAGAAGGAAGAGATTGAACCAGCACCCTCCACCCAGGTCTTATGCCTAGCACCCGACTGGACGCAGGTGTTCATTGACTATTTCAAAGAGCATCAACTACCGAGTGACAAAACTGCCGCAGAGCAAGTCACCAGACGTAGCAAAAACTATGTCTTAGTCGGGGACAGGCTGTATCAACGCGGAGCTTCATCAGGATTCCTCCTCAAGGGCATTTCACCAGAAGAAGGCCAGGAAATCTTAAATGAAGTCCACTCTGGGTGCTGCGGTAATCACGCAGCTTCAAGCACACTAGTCGGAAAAATCTTCAGGTCAGGATACTACTGGCCCTCAGCCCTAAAGGACGCAGAAGACTTAGTCTGTCGCTGTCAATCATGCTAGTTCTTTGCCAAGCAGCAGCATGTACCTGCACATGAATTGATCTGTATCCCTCCGTCATGGCCCTTCTCATGCTGGGGACTTGACATCGTCAGTCCTCTTAAGCGTGCTCCAGGCGAGTTCGAATACATCTACGTCGCAATCGACAAGTTCACAAAGTGGATCGAGTACATGACCTTGGTCAAGTTCAATGCATTTAAGTCAGTACAATTCATGCAGAGCATCTTTCACCGCTTTGGGATGCCGCACAGAATCATCACTGACCTCGGGTCCCCTTTCACGGCTACTGAGTTCAAGTCATGGGCCAGCAACTGCGGAATCAAGATAGACTATGCATCCATAGCTCATCCACAGTCCAACGGCCAAGTTGAACGAGCAAACGCCCTGATTCTCGCAGGATTGAAACCAAGACTTTTTGATCTCCTAAAAGATCACGGCGGAAAGTGGGTCGAAGAATTGCCTAAAGTAGTCTGGGGGCTACGGACACAACGAAGTCGGGCAACAGGCCAAACTCCTTTCTTCCTGGTATATGGCACTGAAGCAATCCTTCCGGCCGATTTAATCTGGAACGCCCCACGAACAGAGCAGTATAACGAAGGCGAAGCTAATGACACCAGACGGCTAGAAGTCGACAGCCTCGAAGAAGCCCGATTAACGGCACTCTTTCAGTCAGCAAGGTACCTTCAAGGGATGAGGCGCTACTACGACAAGAATGTCCATCACCGCACTTTTCAAGTAGGCGACCTGGTCCTGAAGAAAATTCAGAATACTACAGGGCGCCACAAGCTTATGAGTCCATGGGAAGGACCTTACATTGTATCCAAAGTAACAAGACCCGGGTCATTTGAGCTAGTCACTGAAGATGGATCTCCACTGCCAAATTCATGGAATATTGAGCACTTGAAGAAATTCCATACTTAAGGACTACGCTACAATCCTGACTCAGGGCATTTGTATTTATTAGTTGGATATTAATAAAGTTTGGAGTTCATCAGAAACAAGAACTTTACAAATTATCCAGGCTTTTCTATATCTCGTAACAACTAATCAGTCACATAAAAATCACTGCAATAGCAGGGTTTACCACCGACTAATATTTAATATTACTCGGACGGATTGGTTCAGCGGTAACCATATTTGAGTTACGAGCTTCGAGCTCAATACAACTCATAAGGTAGTACGGCTTAACACCCAGCTATCAGCCTATAGCGAATATGGAATCCACCATAGTGGGGACTAGTTCCTATAAGGCGTAACAAGGCGGAACAATACTCACCCTGTTACATACCTCCTGGACAGAGGTCCACCTAACTTTGCACCCAAGCTGCGATCCCCAAGAGGATACGATCCACCCAAAAGGAACCAATGTTACGGTCCTTCAAGAGGTGCCTGATCGGAATTATCTCTTGAACAAGGGTACTAAGAGTAGTACCCGGGCAGGACTACGTTCTCTACACAATCGCTAGAGAAACAAAGTCATATGACCCACACCAAAGTGCTAAGAGAGCACTCAGATAGACTCGTCTAATTAGACGCCTAGTCATACATCCACATTAAACTCAACCCATTTGCCGCAGAAATTTCCCGCAACATGGAGTTGATCGCATATGAAGTCTATGAGATTCAGAAGTAACCAATATCTTTAATATTTCATAATAATTGTTTTCAGGAGATACAAGCAGCAAAGACTAAGGAGTCTAGACTACTCTACAAGATCTAAGATCTGCAAGTACTCCTCCGCAGCAGTCTTCACCTCCTCTTGCATTGCCGCAAGGTCCTCGTCGACTTTACCATCAGGAAGGGTCATCAGAGCGGACAGGTCGAAGGACGGCAGATGTAGCCGCAGCGTTGACATCAGACCCTGCACCACGGAGATCGACATATCTTTAATGTATTGAGCCAGCCGCCCGGGTGCAGCCTTGGCCCGCTCAAGCAAAGTCTCCTCGACTCCTGCTGGCGCCGGAATCATGTTGAGGAGGGGCTCGACAGCTTGCTCTAAAGCCTTCAGGGAATCTTGCGACTCCTTCGTAGACTTCAAAGCCTGCAGAAGGTCCCGGTCAGCACCCTCACGCATCAATTTGGCTTCCTGAAGAGTATTTTGCGCATTAGCAAATACCTCCTCAAGCTCCGCCTCCTTCCAGTTGAACGCGTTCTGCCATCCAGAAGCCAGCCTGTTCACCTCTGCATAAATACTAGTCGGTTATCGTACAATCAGACTGATACTATGGAACAGACTGGCAAGGAAACTTCAAGCATACCTTCAAGCTGCTTTTTGGAACTTTTCTTCAGCTCCTTCATTTTCTGCTCCATGGAAGCAGCCTTGGCTATCAGCCCAACCTCACGGTCGTTAGCAGCATTACGATCCTCTACCACTTCCTTGAGGTTGCTTTGAAGTTCATTAATGCGGTTATGAAGGACCTGGGTGGCAACCTTTTGACTAATCCGATCCTGGGCAATGTAGTCCTAGAGCTCTTGATTCTCACGGGACATCTCCTAGCGAATCCGGGTAACCTGGTCCTTAACCTTGAAGTCAAAGGCCTACACAAAAGCAATATTGTGAGTACTCGGATGCAATTACAGTACAACAAGAAGAAATTGAGAATCTTACATCAACAAATTGGTGAAGAGCTTCAACAGGAGCCCTCACTTGATCACTTAGCTCCTTCAACCGGGTAAGGTCCTGATTGTACCCGGATACATCGAGAGTCGCCCCCTGGCGCGAGGACTCGGGCGCATCTACGGACCCTCCCTGTTGATGAGCTGAAGCTTCTGTGCCAATGTCCGTCAGGACCATGTCCAGGGTTGGTTCATCCGGCTGTCGCGTATGGAAAAACCAGTCATTGAACACTCGGTCAAACTCCAGTTGAGCAAGAGAACGAAAGATGGAGTACGGCCAACCATCCTGAGGCAACGGCAGAACATCTGCATCAGGAACCGCATCGGCCTGAGACTTGGACGGAGAAGAGCTAGGCGGCGGATCTACCTGGCTAAAGGTTGGCAGCACGCCGGAAGCATTCTTGTCTAGCGACACCGACTCCTCTACCACCTGGGAATCAAGAGCAGCAGTCGAGGCTGTCACATCCGGTTTCGTTTTCCTACAAACAAGACGACTACCCATGTTAGTATCAGAAATCTGTGAACACTCTAAGAAAGCTGAATACCTACTTCACGAGCTTCAGTGGTTTCGGCAGCTTCAAGAGAGGCTGTTTCAGAAGCGGGTCCAAAGCCGAAGTTTCTTCAGGGACCGTGCTGCTAGAAGTCACTTGAACAGTTCCAGCATCTAATACAGCGACATATATAAGACAAGAGTTTATCAAAATCCAAAAGGAATACAAAGTACTTGGGTTTCCCCTTACCAGGAGCACCCGGATTACAGTGCTTTTCAGCCAGAGCTGGTGACAAAAGTACTTTTCGAACAGCACGGCACCTACCAGTACGAGCCTTCTTTGGGATAGTTTCCCCGACATCTTGAAGTGGAGTCGGTGACCTCTTCCGGCTACTCTCGGCTTATGGGTCTATAAGCATGACATCAGAGTCAGTTGAATCTGTGTCAAGCCAGTCAAGATCCTCAGGAGAGCTTGGTTTGGTGGGAAGGTCCTCACTTCGGATAGGACCCTCCAAAACTATGCCTCCACCTTCTTCAGTCGCCGGAAGCAGGGGAGGACAATCATTGTCATCTCTCCCCTGACCCTACAGGAAAAAGAGCATTTAGTCAGATCAGAAGGATATCTATACAGAACCTCGATGACATGACAAATTAATTACTCACCTGAGGAGGAGGGTTAATGGTGGAGAATGTCGCCATCACTGGAGCTAAGTGTTCACGGCTCTTAAGCAGCCGGTTCACTCTCCATAGGACTTCGCAGTTTGCCAACTGCTCGACAGCGTGGCGACCCGGGTCATCCTTACCCAGGTACTCGAAGCCGAAATTGGCTCGCTGTTGCAGAGGATGGATGCGCCGCGCAACAAAATCTTGGACGACAGAGTACCCGATCCGGCCGTCGAGCTTTAATGCCTCTATAGAATCAATAAGAGGTCGGATAGCCTCTAATCTATCAGCAGTGATCTTTTCATTCCATTCACGACACTTCTGCGGCAGCCATCCATCGTGACGACGAAGAGCTGGCGGTGGGTTACCCATGTAGAACCACCCGGCAGCCCAGTCTTTTACAGAATCTGACAACTCGACAGTTATATATTGACTAGCTACTTCTAATCTAACCAGGAGGCTAGCCCCTCCGACTACTTCGACGTTAATATCACTGGGTTGACACTTAAACCAGAAGAAGTAGCGGAAAAGGGTAAAATTGGGACAAATTCCCAGGAAAGCCTCACAGAGATGAGTGAAGATTGCAATATGAAGAACTACATTAGGAGTAATATGGTTCAGACTCAAACCATAGTAATGCAGCAAGCCACGAAGGAAATCAGAAGCAGGAAGCCCCAATCCCCGCTCCACGAAGGACTTGAACATCACGATCTCCGTGGTGTTGGGGGCAGGAGCGCGGTGATCGGTGGGTACCCTCCATCCATCAAGAGGTTGTGCCCGTAGTAATCCTTGCTGCGCCAGGAACGCCAGTTCCGACACGATGGTGTCCGGTTTTTTCCAGGCAAGGACATCAGTTGGAGGATTCGGGTGGTTTGGCTTTCCGGTGGTGGTGATTCTAGGATTCTTCTTGTCCGCAGCAGACTGTCTCTTCGGACCCATGTTGGTGACGAGTGATTTTCTACGCATCAACTAAGGAATTGGCTAAGGGATTTCTAGCTCTGAAGGCAATGGCTTGATGAAAGCGTGAAGAAAACACAAGCCCGGTGGCGGCTTATTATAGATCTGTTTTGGTAACCGTTCATCTTTCTTAAACGGCGTCATGGAAACATCTAAAACCCTAATGGCTGGGAGTATGTGTCAGACGGCGTCAGAGACAGAGAATAGGAATACAATAAACAGACAAGTTTCCTTCTTTCATAAGATACATTTAGTACTCGGAGAACAGAACAGAGGACTCGGAAATCATTCCTGAGAATACATATGATGAATGATTGACTGTGTTGAGGAAGGTTTGAGGCTTTTACCCGGTTGAGTCATTATCTTGCTATGCGCTTAATGTTATGACTAACCGGTGGCGTGAGTTGTGTGGTGTTTATGTGTTGGTGTGTGTGTACAACATGTGTCTCTTGGCTGTGTTGATGTGCAGGTGTGGAGCTCGGAGACAGTGGACTATGGCGAGGTGAAGGTCAAGTTGAGCCGTGCCGTGCTGACGGACCGGGTGCGGTGAAGGATGGGCGTGCCGTGCGGCGGACGTGCCATGCCGACGAACCGAGCGGTGAAAGGCGGACGGGAGGCTTGGACTGAGGGACCAGAGGGCCAGAGGACCAGCTGTGGTAGCTGGCACGTGGCATCGGCGAGCAAGAGCACATGGGGATGTGCGGTGCATCGGCCGAGTCGGGAGGAAGGCGCTGGAGTCGGGTCGCTTGGCGGGAGGTCGGACATGGGCTTGCGTGCGGCGCAAGTGCCGTCGGCCAAGTCAAGAAGGAAGGCGAAGGCGTTGTGCCCGGCGTGGAGGCTGGACATGCATCGGCATCGGTGCCGGTGGTCGGGGTGTGAGAACCACATCCCGTCTACGGTGCCGGTGGTCGGTGCACGTTTTCCCTTCTTTTGTTCTTCACGAGAATTCTTGTTTCGAGGGAAGATTCGCAAATCCGTTTGAACCATCTTGTGTAGCTTCGTGAGTGTCCTCTTTCTACCGAAGGAATTTCTCTAATACCTCACGAACTCACAGATCGGGCGGATTTAGTTTTGGGGTAAAGTTTTCTCCCTTCCCCCGATTTTCTCCGATTCACCGATTTGGAGTTAGGTTTGAGCCATGATCTCTTAGGAGTAGCTCACTAACATCCTTGTTACTCCACTCACCAAGTTTGATCCCTAGAGGATTCGTTTTGGGTGAGTTCGAGTCGAATCAGTGGTTGAAGGTTTGCTGCGCGCGGATTTTTCCCTTGACCGGACACTCGGATCGTGATGACCGGTCACACAGTTCAAGAGTCCGGTCGTTGATCTTGTCACGTGTTGATTCTGTTACACGACCGGACGCTGGACTGAGGGTGCGACCGGACGCACTGAAGGCACTGTTCATTGCCCCCTCGGTGCTTGACCGGACGCTCAGTTGTAACGACCGGACGCTTGTTCCCGTGAGTCCAGTCGTGAACAGTGAGCTCCCAAATCGGGTTTTTGGCGACCGGACGCGTCCGGTGTTGACTGACCGGACGCACCCAGGGTCCGGTCGAGCCAGTCTCGCGCAGCAACCCTCGCGAGCGCCCCGAGGCCTTCCCTCGACCCTCGGGCGAATCGAGCCGAGGCCACCAACGCTCGAGGCTTTCCCGAGGCCTTTCCTCTAGCCTCGGACGAGCCGGAGGCTTTCCCGAGGCCTTTCCTCGAGCCTCGGCTGAGCCCTCGAGCCTCGGACGAATCCGAGCCCTCGGCCTCGGGCGAATCGGACGTCTCCCGAAGGCCTCTTCGTCAGCCTTGGCCCTCGGGCGAATCGGACGTTTCCCGAAGGCCTCTTCGTCAGCCTTGGCCTCGGGCGAATCGGTCGTTTCCCGAAGGCCTCTTCGTCAGCCTTGGCCTCGGGCGAATCAGACGTTTCCCGAAGGCCTCTTCGTCAGCCTCGGCCTCGGGCGAATCGGACGCTTTGTTTCCGTTGACCGGACGCGTCCGATCGATCCTGACCGGACGCTCCAGTGAGTCCGGTCAGTGCAGACGGCGCACGTTTTCGTCCGTATCTTTTGCGTTCGAGCTCCGATTTGAGATCCGCTTTTTGCATTGGATTCCCGACTCTGTGCTCTACAGAAATCGGGCTTCCCGCTTTGTGAGGTTACCCAAATTCCATCCTGTCACTAGTTGACTTGCATGGATTTGGAAGAAGGAGCTTTTGTGGTGTCCCGCTGTGTTCCTAGGGAACATCCACCCATACTCTTGGGTCGTGGACATCACTCGTGTCGGCTTTGCTCTCGGGGTTGATTTTGTTGGGACAGAGGCCGCAGTTTCCGAGAGGAAATTTTGAAGCTCCCATTCACCCCCCCCCCCCCTCTGGTCGCTTTCGGCTAGCTTCACGGTCCTTCAATTGGTATCGGAGCCAGTTAAGGATCTCTCTACCTTAACCGGTTCCGGATCCGTGAAGGCGACCCTTTTGAGAGCGGTTCTGTTTCCGACTTTGCTTGTCGAGGTGTTGAGCTTGTGTTTTGGCTAACACTAACGGTGCTTTTCGAGATGGCACCAAGTTCTTCTTCCAGTGTGTCTTTGTCCTTAGGTTTGAGTCTTGGACATATGATCGAGGACGACATTTTGGCAAGAAGGAGGAGTACGACTCTTGAGGTGGAACGTGAGGTGGAAGCTTTGCTGGACTTCCTAGGAGATGATGAGCATTCAACGGAGGATCGTATACGTGAACTTGGCAAGGCCAAGAAAGGTACACTTCTCGCTAGTCTTGGGATTTTGTCCCAACGATTTGAAGCTTGTTGTGATGATAACCTGAGATATGATGAGCTTTGTGATACCTTGCATAGAAAGATCAAGAAGTTGAAATGCTCCATTGCTAGGTTGAAATGTGGCCTTTTTCATTGGAAGTCTAGTGCTTCTTTACCTTGCACCTCTTGTAGTGACATGGTTAGGAAGAATGATGAGCTATGCTTTTCTCTTGCTAGCTTAAAATCTGAAAATGAAATGTTGAAATCAAATGCTTCCATACCATGTCTTGTTTGCTTTGACTTGCGCAAGGACCTTGTTTATGCTAAATCTGAAATAGCCTTGCTTAGGTCAAAAGCTTCTTTACCATGTGCTTCATGTGAGTCTTTGCATGCTGAAATTAATGAATTAAAATTGACTCACACCACATGTGTAGATAAACGTGAGCATGCTAGGGCTGAAATTGATGAGATAAATGCTAGGCCTTGTAGCTTGTGCTCTTTGAATAAAGATGCTTGCCTTACTTCTTGTGTTGGTCATGATTCTTTGCTTGATGTTTCTGGTAATGTTTCTTCCACCGATTTCATTTGCACATCATGCATTGATTTGGAAAAAGAAGTTTTGGCTTTGAAAGTTTTGCGCGATGATATGAGCGCCAAGTTGGTTGAGCACAATGATACGAGTGCCAACCTTGAAAAGGAGATTGAGCTCTTGCGTACCACATATGCCGAGTGCATAAAGGAGGAGATGGAGAATCTGAAAAACACTCCTTGTGGTACTTGTGATCGCCTCATGTTTGAGAATGAGGTTTTAGCCAAAAGGTGCAAGAGCCTTTGTGCTAAGTCGTTTGAGTCACGCATTTCTTGCAACTCCGATGTTGATGCTTCTAAAATTGCTTCTTTGCAACCGGAGTTGAGTTCTTGTGTTGCGCGTGAGTCTTTTGACATTAGCACTAGTGCCAAGGTTTCGGATAGCTCTTTCATAGCTACTCCTAACCTTGCTAGTTCTTCGAGTGATGTCCAAGGGACTTCTCTTGACAAGGGTGCTTCTCATATTTTTGGGACTCGTCCTCCCAATCCGGTTTTCCATTGCACCTTTTGCAAGAAGGATGGACATTCATTCGATTTTTGTTTTCGCCGTGTCAAGCACGAGTGGCGAATTCGAGCTAAGGCTTTTAGGAAGCCGCGTAGCCTTTCCCATGGCACGTGTGCTCCTAGCATTGGCACCAAGTTGGTGGTTGATGCTTCTTGTTCTAAGTCCCAAGGGACTTCTCACTTGTCGGAGAATGGTGTGCCTGCCAGTAGGCCTTTGTACCATTGCTCTTTTTGTGAGAAAGATGGGCATCAAGAAAGCTTTTGCTATCGGCGTGCCAAACCTTTGCGCCAAGCTCGCTCTTCTAGGAAGATGGTGATTCATAGCCCGTCTCATGGCATGAACGCTTGTGCTCCTAGTAAGAAGCCCATTTTTGTTGATGGGATTTATGACTCCTTTTCTAGTGGGATAGGTCATGGTCGTGGACATGCTTCTAGTGCTTCTTCTCTTCGTCCACGTCATGCTGTTCATGATGCTTCTATTGGTTCTTCTACAAAGACCTTGGAAGATGTTTGCCTCTTTTCCCGTGGTACGACTCGTTCTTCTCCTCGAGTTGTCCTTTTGAGGAATGCTTCCAAGGGTGTTTCAAAATCGCTTTTGAACCAGCATTTGCATCATGCTAACCCACATGAGAAGTTGAGATTTGTGACCAAGTCCTGGATTCCCAAGTACATGCTTGCTAACCCTTCGGGATCCAAGGCTCGGGTTACTTTGTCCTCTTGTGTGTAGATATGAGGACGCGGGGTGGAGGACATGCGCCGAATGGAGCTTGATCCTTTAGATGTGATCAAGTTTTGATGGTTCTCTGCATCCCGCTTAGATTTGCCTCCAAAGAGGTTTGTATAGCTTGGTGAGCTTTCTTATACACTCATACCTTGTTCATCCATGATTTATGTCTTGTGGTATGAGATGGTTCTTCATGTGCTTACTTGTATAGCTTTTACATGTACATTTTCTTTTGTATCATGTTTTGCTGTAGTCTAGCATGTGCTATCTTGTATATCATGTCATGCTAGCTTTGTGTATAGCTTTTGTGGATTATCCACTTTTCATGCTAGTCTGTGATCCTTATGAACATTATGCCATGTTTTTACCATACCTCTCCATGAGCTTTACTTGTAGAAGTGTGATGTTCATTAGGTGTCACTTTTCAGGTGCTAGTTTTGGTTAGCTACATGTATCCTGTTGATATGATTAGTTTGAGCACTAGTCTTTCCTCGATTTTATCATGTTACATGCTTTTGGATCTATTGCTATCATTATCTTGCATTGTAGCATGTGTTGAGGTTTAGGCTGCGTTTGAGTTGATCATGTCTTTAGGATGCATTTTGCTCCATAGTGCTTTATCCTGTTGCATGGTAGTCTTGTCTAGTTTGGATTCATATCTCCTTGCGGTATCATTCATGGGTAGACCTCTTTTTGTTGAGAGCTTACCTTATGCTTTTATGTGACTAACCGTTTTCGTAGAGACCTTGAGGTCACACTGGACGAGACAATGCCTTGTGTTTTCTTCTGCTTTTGAGTGTGCAGGAGAACAGGAGCCTGGAGAGAGCATTTCGGCTCACGGACCCGATCCCACTTCTTCCACGACTTGGGGTTCCGTTCGAGCAGTTCTCCAGTGAGCACCAGCAGCACCTGGGCGAGCGACAGCATCAGGCGAAGGGGAGGCGACTTCGGCAAGGCAGGCGCCCGGAGTTCAGCAACATCAGGCGTCCCCTCGGGCATTACACCAGCAGGCGGTCATGTGCTTCATGAGGTACCTCCAACACACTTCTGAGTTCGGTTTTTGGTACACTCCTTCTTCGACCCCTTTTCTGCTATGTGGTCTTTTCGATGTGGATTTTGCTGCCTGTCGCTTGAGCATTTCCTGGCTCTTCGCTTGTGAGTTGGATGTGTGTTTCCCTTTTAGTTGGGGAAGCATTTTGCTTATTGTATCATAGTTGGTCATCTCCGATACCCTTTTGTTTTGGGTGTTCCTTTTAGGCTAGTTTTTGCTTTGTCTTTGATAGACTAGCTTTTGCATGCATTTCATCATGTACATCTTGCATTTTAGAGCTTCATGTATATAGTAATGAAAATAAGACTATGCTCTTTTTGGTATGCCCTGTTTATTCATGATGATGCTTGTAGCTTAGGCTCTTTTTGATCACTTGATACATACTATGAGCTAAGCTATTTTTGCAAATGGTGAACTTGACTAATCAACTATGAAACCTTTAATTTGTTCACCATTGAGATTGGCAACTAGCATGGGTAGGATGTGTTGAGATCACTTATGCTATCTTTTGTATGCTATGTTGCTATGTCTCTTGCACTGAGTCATTCACTTGCTTGGATTGTTCATATGTACATTGTGCTTAAAATTCTGATCCAAGTATTAGTGAAATGAAAAGATCGAGATGGGATTGCATGTGTCAGCACATTACGGTATCGAGACTGTTTCTCATTGCACATTTGAGTTAAACTTGAGCCGTGTAGTGTAAGACCGAAACCGGTGCTTTAAGCTTCCGATTGCTTTTATTGCATAGGCTTAGCCCGGTTGAAAAGTTAGGCAATGACCATGCTTTCAACCTCTCGCAATCACATGCTTTTAAATTGAACTTGTGTTAATACCGCTGAAAATTCCGATAAAATTTGAAAAATAACACAAGTCTATGCTTCATTCTATTGCATGATGATTGAACTTTGCTAGGGGTAGTTCACCTTTTATACTTAAGTTAGCACTTGTTTGATTTCCTGTCTATTCATGCTAAGTGCTATTTTTAGTGGTGAACTCCTTTTCAAATGGCTTAAAACTGCTCATATGCTTAATTGTTCATATTTTGTATTCATTTGATCAGTTTGAGCCTTTGCTAGCATTTGTATTGATTATTATACTTTCAGGGCAGCACCCTTTTGAGCATCTTTTCATTTTGATTGCTATACACTTGAAGCTGTTGCATTGTGCATATCATGCATTTTTAGCTTAGTGTACATACACCCAGCTCCGATACACTTTATGGTTACCTTCAGTTGGTATCACTGCCCCCATATGCTTTTGGATGACTTGTCTTGTGTTTGTGTCAATTTTGTGGAAAATGTCAAAACCCCTCAGCATGTTCCCTTTTGTCAAGGGGGAGAAGTTGTTTTCAAGGGGGAGCTTGAGTGTTGGCACAAAGGGGAGAGTCATGCATTTTGGGGAGAGCTTTGAGCGAGGGGGAGTTTTAGCTCTTTTGGTTTCTTCTTCAATTGGTATCTTCACTCGGTATAGCTCTTTTATATGTTCCAATTGGTATCCATCTTCCGGTATGGAATGCAATTGATGTCTTGAGTTGTATTGCCTAGCTTTTGTATATAGGCTTGCCTTCAGGGGGAGTCGCTTTTGTCTTGCTGCTTCTCCGCATGCTCCGAGTGTTTGTGCTCCATTTCGACTTGAGCCTTTTCTTTGGGCTTTTTCAATTGGAATTGAACCTTCCTTGTGTTCCTTCATTGGTACGCTTCGATTGGTTTTCCATTGGTGCGGAGCATGTTTGGCCGTAAGGCATTGGTATCGAGCGTGCTAGTCGTGTTGAGCCGTTTTGCCTCTCTCTTGAGGGACTAGCAGTTTTTGCTTCGTATTTTTGATTGGTTTGGAGCCTTCAGCTAGTTGTGTTGAGCCGTTTTGCCTCTGTCTTGAGGAACTAGCTGTTTTCACCAATTTGTGGCTGATTTTGAATGGTATCAAATTTTCTGCTAGTTGTGTTGAGCCTCTGTGCCTCTATCTTGAGGGACTAGCAGTTTTGCTTCTTATGCGCTGTTTCAGCTTCATTTGGTGTCGAGCCTTGAGCTAGCGGTGTTGAGCCCTTTTCTGCCTCTTCTTGAGGACTAGCTCATCTTTGACTTGGTTGCGTCGAGCCGTTGCCCATGTCTTTGGGGACCAAGCTTTCGGTGTTGGTATCTCAAACCATCTCTTGTGCTTAGTTTTTGTCAATTCAATCATCAAGGGGGAGAAATTTAGAAACCCAAGTAAGGGGGGAAATTTAGAAACCCAAGTAAGGGGGAGTAACCCAAGTGAATCCAAGTGGATAAGTACCTTGGTTTCTTTTTGTGATGATTGTTTGACAATTTTTGAGATTGGTTTTCGAGTGCCTTTTGGGATTCATGAAACTCTTGTCTTCTCTTGACTCTTCGGTTATGTGGAGGCTTTGCCCACTTTTCCCATTTCTTTTGGGACCGAGAGCTTTTATTTGGAGTATTCATGATCCTCCCTCTCTCAAGTGGCCTTGTGTTTGCTTTTACCTAGCTTTTGGGCACTTGAGTGAGACTGGCCTTCAAACCCTTCCTTTTTGATTTTATTGTCAGTCAATGCATTCATCAAGGGGGAGATTGAGAATACATATGATGAATGATTGACTGTGTTGAGGAAGGTTTGAGGCTTTTACCCGGTTGAGTCATTATCTTGCTATGCGCTTAATGTTATGACTAACTGGTGGCGTGAGTTGTGTGGTGTTTATGTGTTGGTGTGTGTGTACAACATGTGTCTCTTGGCTGTGTTGATGTGCAGGTGTGGAGCTCGGAGACAGTGGTCTATGGCGAGGTGAAGGTCAAGTTGAGCCGTGCCGTGCTGACGGACCGGGTGCGGTGAAGGATGGGCGTGCCGTGCGGCGGACGTGCCATGCCGACGAACCGAGCGGTGAAAGGCGGACGGGAGGCTTGGACTGAGGGACCAGAGGGCCAGAGGACCAGCTGTGGTAGCTGGCACGTGGCATCGGCGAGCAAGAGCACATGGGGATGTGCGGTGCATCGGCCGAGTCGGGAGGAAGGCGCTGGAGTCGGGTCGCTTGGCGGGAGGTCGGACATGGGCTTGCGTGCGGCGCAAGTGCCGTCGGCCAAGTCAAGAAGGAAGGCGAAGGCGTTGTGCCCGGCGTGGAGGCTGGACATGCATCGGCATCGGTGCCGGTGGTCGGGGTGTGAGAACCACATCCCGTCTACGGTGCGGGTTCGGTAGCTGAGCCTCAAAAAGCTACCATCGACGGTTTCCGAGTTTGGCCTCAAAACTCGGGATGGACTGTTTCCAGGTTTGGGCCTCAAAACCTGGGCTGAGGGTTTCCGAGTTTGGCCTCAAAACTCGGGGTGGACGGTTTCCAGGTTTGGGCCTCAAAACCTGGGCTTGCGGGTTTCCGAGTTTGGGCCTCAAAACTCGGGGTGGTCGGTTTGCCTAGTTTGGGCCTCAAAACCAGGGGGTTGGTCCGAAAGGACGGTCGACGCATGGCGGCACCGAGAAGCTTGCGTTGCGGCGAAGCTATCGGTGAGAAGGCGCGGCGGTCGACGGTGGCGGCACGTGGCGGCATCGGGTGAGGTCGCGTCGAGGCGAAGCTACCGGATGTGCGGGCGTGGCCGTCGGATGAAGATTGACCGGTTTGGACGGTTGTACCCCTGGGGGGTATTTGGTCGAGTGCTTAATGTAAGGGCGTTTGTGTCATTGGACGTGCGCCTATATATATGAGGCGGGCTGCTAGGGCAGCCGCATCCTTGACAGACCAGTGGTGGTGTCTCTCTCATTTTGTTCCTGTGAGAGTAGGCTAGGGTTAGGAGAGTTGGCTCTTGTTCTTGAGCTTTTCGCCATCCAAGCTTTGATCTGCTGGAGTGGCTTGTAGCCCATACACCAAGTGCTTAATGAATCATCCATTCCTCAGAGTCCAAGGATCAAATTCGTGCTTTGATTTGTCTTGCGATTTTGTTCTTCGCGTTTGCACGTTTTCCCTTCTTTTGTTCTTCACGAGAATTCTTGTTTCGAGGGAAGATTCGCAAATCCGTTTGAACCATCTTGTGTAGCTTCGTGAGTGTCTTCTTTCTACCGAAGGAATTTCTCTAATACCTCACGAACTCACAGATCGGGCGGATTTAGTTTTGGGGTAAAGTTTTGTCCCTTCCCCCGATTTTCTCCGATTCACCGATTTGGAGTTAGGTTTGAGCCATGATCTCTTAGGAGTAGCTCACTAACATCCTTGTGACTCCACTCACCAAGTTTGATCCCTAGAGGATTCGTTTTGGGTGAGTTCGAGTCGAATCAGTGGTTGAAGGTTTGCTGCGCGCGGATTTTTCCCTTGACCGGACACTCGGATCGTGATGACCGGTCACACAGTTCAAGAGTCCGGTCGTTGATCTTGTCACGTGTTGATTCTGTTACACGACCGGATGCTGGACTGAGGGTGCGACCGGACGCACTGAAGGCACTGTTCATTGCCCCCTCGGTGCTTGACCGGACGCTCAGTTGTAACGACCGGACGCTTGTTCCCGTGAGTCCAGTCGTGAACAGAGAGCTCCCAAATCGGGTTTTTGGCGACCGGACGCGTCCGGTGTTGACTGACCGGACGCACCCAGGGTCCGGTCGAGCCAGTCTCGCGCAGCAACCCTCGCGAGCGCCCCGAGGCCTTCCCTCGACCCTCGGGCGAATCGAGCCGAGGCCACCAACGCTCGAGGCTTTCCCGAGGCCTTTCCTCTAGCCTCGGACGAGCCGGAGGCTTTCCCGAGGCCTTTCCTCGAGCCTCGGCTGAGCCCTCGAGCCTCGGACGAATCCGAGCCCTCGGCCTCGGGCGAATCGGACGTCTCCCGAAGGCCTCTTCGTCAGCCTTGGCCTCGGGCGAATCGGACGTTTCCCGAAGGCCTCTTCGTCAGCCTTGGCCTCGGGCGAATCGGACGTTTCCCGAAGGCCTCTTCGTCAGCCTTGGCCTCGGGCGAATCGGACGTTTCCTGAAGGCCTCTTCGTCAGCCTCGGCCTCGGGCGAATCGGACGCTTTGTTTCCGTTGACCGGACGCGTCCGATCGATCCTGACCGGACGCTCCAGTGAGTCCGGTCAGTGCAGACGGCGCACGTTTTCGTCCGTATCTTTTGCGTTCGAGCTCCGATTTGAGATCCGCTTTTTGCGTTGGATTCCCGACTCTGTGCTCTACAGAAATCGGGCTTCCCGCTTTGTGAGGTTACCCAAATTCCATCCTGTCACTAGTTGACTTGCGTGGATTTGGAAGAAGGAGCTTTTGTGGTGTCCCGCTGTGTTCCTAGGGAACATCCACCCATACTCTTGGGTCGTGGACATCACTCGTGTCGGCTTTGCTCTCGGGGTTGATTTTGTTGGGACAGAGGCCGTAGTTTCCGAGAGGAAATTTTGAAGCTCCCATTCACCCCCCCCCCCCCCTCTGGTCGCTTTCGGCTAGCTTCACGGTCCTTCAATTCCAAGTACCCGGATATTCATTATTATTACTCGGAATTACAACAGAGATACATGGCAGCATCTTGAGATACAGCGATTACCAGCACAAGTACAATCAGGATGTAAAACGCTACTCTAGTGTAATCAAGGTACAAAGCCTTGATGCCTATTGCACCAAGGACAGGGTTCAGTGAGACGCAGTAAAGCAGACACAGAACCTTGGGTAGACACTATCTTTTCAGTGCATCCCAAGGTGGATCTCAGGCGCTACCCCAGTACTCAAGGAACTCCGGGCAAGGCCATCACCCTCGTCACCCTTTTGACAACCTGTGACTCCGAGGTTATCTACGAGTGGTAGTCACAAGAGTTCTTCTAGACGCACCTCTATATCCCTCTGCTCGCGACCACTTGGAAACCACCCTAGCGGATGGTCCCTTCACAAGAGTTCTTCTGGGTACCTCATCTACTTTACAGAGGGAAGACACTCGGGGGCTCGGCCATCTCCGCTATCACTATTATAATCCTCATGGGGCTAAGAGAAGTTCTACACTCCTAAAGGATATGAACTCCTTGCTTCCCAGGCAGGGTATTTATAGGCGGTTTCTTCTTGGTCTATGGACATGGTTCATCAACAAAAATGACCGCTGGAGCAATAATTCAACCAACGTACTGTGGTGCATGTGAAGCTCGGTATTGGTAACAGAGCAGTTTCCCACACGCACTTCAAGACAAAAACGACAAAGTTTGCAGTTGCAGAAAACGACAAACATCATTATTACAAACAGCTGGAACAGTCACCGGTCAATTATTGCTGGCCTCATGGTAATTTTTATTCAGTGGGGGTGATACGGGATGTTTGTTGAAAACATTACCCACCTAAAGCTGAATATTTATTACTCGGACGGTTTAAGCAACGAATTGGTGTCATGTTCCGACTCCTCATTTTTCTTGAATAGATTATTTAATCATATATTCCTGAAGATCCCAAGTGCCAACTATTAAAGTACTCGGAACTCAGGCTCGGGGGCTGCAGGGTATAATCTATAAATAAAATGTTTTTTCTTACCCAAGAATTACTCGGAAAAGGCTCAAAAGATCCTCAAAGTTATTATAAATAACAAGAGGCTCGGGGGCTACACCCTATGGGTGCACTTTTCAGGAAAAAGTGCACGCCATGGAAGTTCTTTACCTATGAAGCACTTCAAGATTTCTCAAGATATTACTCGAAGATTCTCAAAGAGAAACCAGAAGATAATGATCTGAGAAAATGATGAAGAGCTCGGGGGCTTGACGGACCAGGATGTCAGAGATATCATCAGAAGATGATCCCTCCGACTAATCCCGGACGGCACGAGAGATCCGAAGACTTGATACGAAGCGTACTTGGATTAGGACTCTCACTGTATCTTAGTCGAGTTCTTAAAGGAAGTCTTGTAATGAGAATAGGACTCCTCTGTTCTAACCGACTAGGACTCGGTCTATGCAATGCTTCACCCGGATATATAAGGGGAAGCAGGCGCGGGCTTAGAGAGAACATTGAATCATAATCATAGACAAGGCACACGCCGCACTGGACGTAAGGTATTACGCTATTCAGCGGCCTGAACCAGTATAAAATCGTTGTCCCGGTGTACTCGCCGAGTCCTACGAACGCCGATCCCCACCGAACAAATCATCTGAGATTACTCAAGATGAGTTGCCGGTTAACAAACACCGACACACTCTCCGGCAAGACAAGTGTTGCAGCAAGTTTTGCTAAAGCATCAGCCAGAGCATTCTTGCTTCGTGGGACATGTAATATTTTCACATGTTTAAATTTCTCCATCAATTTCTGGGCCGCATTAAAGTAAGGCACCAGCTCTGGTTTTCGAACTGTATATATTTCATTAATTTGTCAAACAACCAGTTGAGAATCTCCATGAATTCGTAGAGAACTTACCGCCATGGAGAGTGCTAATAGGAGGCCAAAGATGAGCGCCTCATACTCTGCTTCATTGTTGGAACATTCCTCTTTTAAAAGAGAAAAGGAGTGATACATTATTCCACCCTGAGGGGTCTTGAACACGAGCCCTACTCCAGCCCTCCGTCTTGGGGTGCCGTCTGGTTCAGTTTCTGTGCATGAGGCTCCGTCGAAGTAGAGCTCCCATGAGGATTCGACCTCTGTGGTGAAGACCTCCTCATCGGGTAAATCAGTGATGAGCGGGGAGTCATCGGGCACCGGGTGCACCGCTAGGAATTCTGCAAGTGCTTGACCTTTAATTGCCTTTTGTGGTACAAAAGTTATATCGAATTCCATCATGAGCAAAGCCCATTTTCCTAATCTTCCAGTAAGCATAGGTTGACTTAATACATACCTTATAGGGTCCACTCTTGCAATGAGCTGGATTGTATGTGCCAACATGTAGTGCCTTAGCTTTTTTAAAGCGAAGATCAAGGATAGGCATAACTTCTCTATGGGCGAGTAGTTGCGTTCAGCCCCCACCATGGTGCGACTAAGGTAATAGCATGCTACCTCTTTGCCTTCGTCATTGTGTTGTGCGAGAAGGGCACCTATCGAATTGGGTTGCGCTGCAATGCAGAGGATGAGAGGGCGTCCTTTTACGGGAGCTGCCAAAACCGTAGGATTAAGGAGGTACCTTTTGATGTTATCAAAACAATTCTGGCACTCGTTGTCCCATATGAAAGGGACACCTTTCTTCATGACCTTAGAGAATGGTTGGATGCGCCTAGAGAGGTTGGAAATGAAAGGTCAGATGTATGCCAACCTCCCTTGTAGGGTTCTCAAATCTTTGAGCTCTTGGGGAGGTGGCATCTTAAGGATCGCTTTGATCTTTCTTGGCTCGATCTCAATGCCTCGATGCTGCACCATAAATCCAAGGAAGACACCTGACTAAACAGCAAAGGCACACTTTAATGGATTCATCTTTAATTGATGTTGACGTAAACGTTCAAAGACAACACGTAGGTCGTCTTGATGGTTCTTACGTTCTTTTGATTTCATGACTATGTCGTCGATATAACATTCCAAAGTATGGTGGATTAAGTCATCGAGGATATATTGCATGGCACGCTGGTAGGTGGCGCCTGCATTTTTCAACCCGAAGGGCATCACCGTGTAGTAGAAGTTTCCCTTGGGTGTCCTGAATGCTGTATTGAAGGCATCTTGTGGATCCATCTTGATTTGGTTATACCCCGATGACCCGTCCATGAAGGACAAGGCACCAAAACCAGTTGTGGCATCAACAACCATCTCCGTGATTGGTAAGGGGAAATCATCTTTAGGACATGCTCGGTTTAGGTTGCGAAAATGTACACACACCCGAACTTGTCCATTTTTCTTTTCCACTGGTACTATGCTCGAAAGCCAGCGGGGTTATTGTATGTCCTTGATGAACCCCGCTTTTATGAGGTTATCAACTTCAGTAATGACCTGATCTTGAAATTCTGGTCGCAAGCGCCGAGGCGGTTGCTTGACAGGACGGACTTGTGGATCAATCGCCAACTTGTGGGTGGTGACACGAGTATCTAAACCCGACATCTCCATGTAGTTCCATGCAAAGTGCAGATACATGGGTGTATGCCGAGTCTCGATTGATGAGTGATTGTCAACTGGTTTGATGCGCATGTTCTTTGGCTTGTCTTGTGCAGGTGTCGAGCACAGATACACTGATCGAAGGCAAGGTGAAGGTCAAGTAGAGACGTGCCGTGCCGATGGATCGGGAGTGGTGAAGGGCGGACGTGAGGCTTGGACTGAGGGACCGGTGGCCTGAGGATCAGCTATGGTGGCTGACAGCCTGGGATAGCGATGAGCGGAGACTTGCGGGGCACAGTGTTGCTCGGGTCGAGGACCAGCAGACATGTGTCGGTGGACGGGGTGAACGGACGGTGCATCCTCTATACGGCCCGGTTTGGTGGTTGAGCCACAGAAAAACCACCGGTGGACGGTTTCCAGGTTTGGGCCACAAAACCTAGGTGCTGCAGGTTTGCCGAGTTTGGGCCACAAAACTCGGGCTGAGGACGGTTTCCAGGTTTGGGCCTCAAAACCTGGGCGCTGGCAGGTTTCTGAGTTTGGGCCACAAAACTCAGGCGATGGACGGCTGGATTCCCGGTTCGGATCAGCATCTTCTTCGAGTTGGTCTAGAATAACTCTAGAGTTTAGCTGGTTAGCTCTGTAATTAGTTAGGGGTAAAGTGGGAACTAGAATTAGGTTAAGTAGAGGGAGACACCCACCTCCCATTCTATCTCAGTCATTTGCTTTTTGTCTTCTTGGGTTTTCCTGCTCTCCCAATCCCCTGCAGTAGCTACTGAGATCTGCATAGAACCATACCTCTGTGTACGTGAGATTTTGAGGAAGTGAGACCGTAATCTCACTGTTGTAGCGTGTGGTAGCCACACGGTTGCAGATCGATGTCTTGATTCGTGTTTTGACTTTGTTCTTCGCGTTCTTTGTTTCTCCGCGATTTTCCCGTCAGTCGATCCCCCTCTCTACTGCATCTTTTTGAAATCCACTTGAATCAACTTGTTCTTTATAGTGAGGAGATCATTTCCACCGAAGGAATTCATCTAACTCCTCACGAACAAGTAGATCTGGTCGATTCAATTTTCGTGGCACTTTTTCCGGTTCAAACACCTTCCCCTTCGAATTCCCGTTGATTGAGTTGATTTGAGCGGATGATTTCTTGGGGATAGTCTCCCAACTACCTTGTGATCATCCTCTCCAATTTTGGAATCAATGGATTTTGATTTAGATCAATTTGGAGGAGATTTGAGTTGAGGGTGACCAAAATCGCCCTTTCTGTTCATCCGTTGACAGTCCGCCGTTGGGGTCGCGGACAGTCCGCGCGTCGGGCTCCGACCGAGTCAGTGGTCGCGCGGCTCGGCTGAGTTGTCTCGGATTGACCGGCGGACAGTCCGTTGTAGGAATCCGTGGACAGTCCGGAAGTCGTGCCGGGGGTGTTCAGCAACTGTGTTGTTCGGAGATTTTTGCCACCGGACAGTCCGCCCCTGGCACGGACAGTCCAGGACTCGGGGTCCGGACAGTCCGGGACTTGGCTGAGTGTTGTGTTTTAGTGCGTTTGCTCTCCCGGCTTTTCCGTTTGGTTTTCGGACTTCTCGTTTGGCCCTAGAGTTGACCGAGGAACCTCTCTAGGTATCTTTGCTACTTGTTTGCATAGGTATTTGGAGATTTTCCGACGTAGCCTTCCATCTACGTTCGGGACTCGGTTTTTAGGGGTCGAATTTGAGCTGGTGCTTTTGGTGTTTGGTCCGCTCTTGCTTTGTGGTGCCTCACTGTGATCCTAGGGATCATCCACCCTTTTCCAAGGGTCGTGGGCATCACGTTTCGGTAAAAGCTTTCGGAGGTTGATTTTTGGGACAAAGGCCGAAGTTTCGAGGGAAATTTTTTAGGCTCCCATTCACCCCCCTCTGGTCGCCTTGCTTTTGCATTCTCGGTCCCTCAATGACGAGCTGGCTTTGCTCGCCAACCGGTGCTCGCGGTTCCACAACAACCGCATGAACCGTCGCCGCAGAGGAGGACGCTCTAGATGTTTCGAGTGCAGTGACCCCGACCACTTCATCGCCAACTGTCCCAAGAAGAACAAGCAAGCATTTGGGAAGGGCGATCATGGGCACAAGTACGACTCCGACAAGCGGAAGGAGAAGTACGTCCCCACGAAGCACCAGCGGAAGGGCGTCTTCAACAAGGAGTACATCATGAAGAAGTACTTGGAGATGGCCGAGGCTGAGCAGTGTGCTTTCTTCACCACGCTCAGCGACATCGACGACTCGGATGACAACTCCGCTTCCTCAAGCGACGACGAGTCCGAGAAGAAGAAGAAGTCGAGGACAAGCTGAACGGCCTCTGCTTCTTCGCCGACAACGAGGGTTTTTGCACCATGGCCCTCGGCAAAAAGGTCGATAGCCAGCTGGAGGAGATCCCTCAGAACGACGATGACGACGATGACACCTCCCAGGTATCTCAGACCCCTGACGAGCTTTCTGCCGAGGTCGAGAAACTTACTGCCGCCCTTCTTAGTCAAGATAAGCTGCTTAGGCGTGCTGCTAAAGAGCGGAAGGAGTTTAGGCTAAAGTGGGAGGATACGGTGAAGGAACTTGAGTCTGTCAAGTCCACCATTGTCGTGACTGAGGAGGATGAGTGTGAGATGTGCACCAAGCACATGACTGACCTTCTCACTTTAAGAGGTAAGTATGCTGCTTTGGTTGGAGAGGTGGATGAGCTCCGAGCAAGACCCTTGTTGTTGGGTGCGTGCAAGTCTTGTGCAGGCTTGCAATCCGAGTTGGCAGAGAAGGATGCCAAGATTGTGTCTCTTGAGAAGGCCAGCTCGGGTAGCACTTGTGTGGCTAGGTGTGCTTTGTGTGAGGGTTTGGAGATGGAGATAGCCAATGTGAAGCATGACAAGATGCAAACCGAGGAAGAAAACACATACCTTCGGACCGTCTTGTCATCGGTGTCTAGTGGTGAGCCGCAGCTTGGGATGATGATTGCCCAATTCAAGCGTGCTGCTGGAGGTCCATGTGTAGGTTTTGCTCAGAGTGTTGAGTGTGCTTCATCTTTTGGTAAGATTGGAGAGTCGAGTGGCCTTAACCCGAGTGAGAAGCCCAACTCCACCACTACTCCCAAACTGACCAAGATTCCACCCAAAGAGCCTCTCAAGCCTAACACTGAGGATGGGGTGTTTGTTGAACCTCCAAGATCTCCACCCAAGAAACAGACATGGGCGCCAAAACCAAACCACCTCAAGAACAAGCTAGACACCATGCCACCTATCCAAGAGGAGCTCATGCCACAGAAGGGCAAAGTGATCCACACCCACTATCGTGAGTACCAACAACCCCCTATGAGAGCGGTGAGGTACCATTGTGAGCACTGTGGGAGAGAGGGACACTTGAGGGAGTTTTTCTTTCGGCGCAAGAGAGAGGAGCGCCGTGCAAAGGAGATGAACAACACGGACATGTACCATCCATTCCACGATGTACATGTGCCGAATGTTCAAAGGCGTGCTGCTAGGCCTAGAGGTCCAATGCCTCAAGTTCCTAGGCCTAGGCCGCGAGGAGGACGTGCCCGGCGGAAGCCTACAGTCGTAGGCTATGGACCACGTGGCAGTGGCTTTGTAGTTGAGCGTTACCCTCCACTGCGTTTTGAGTATCACGATGGACGCTCTTCCCTTAGCGGACCACGTTTTCCTATACGTGGTGATCGCTTTCCCCGTAGGCGTGCTAGGAATGGCTTTTCTACTAACCGTTCTTTTGAGCAGCCGGCCCAACACTGGTACAATTCCCATTTTACTTAGCCCAGTGTTGGACCGTTTGCTCACCCTATGTCTTTTTATTGATGTAGGTAAAACGATTGGAGGACATTTGGTTGGTGGATTCCGGTTGCTCGAGGCACATGACCGGAAACGCCAAGTGGTTCTCCAGCCTTAGTCCAGTCGCCGGAAAGGAGTTTATCACTTTCGGCGACAATAGCAAAGGTAAAGTGTTGTCTCGTGGGTCGGTGCGAGTTAATGAGCACTTTGTGTTGCGTGATGTTGCTCTTGTTTCTAACTTGCATTTTAACTTTCTTTCTGTTTCGCAACTCTTTGATGATGACTATGAGATTCGTTTTAAGCCGAATATCAGTCATATTTTGGACCCTCAGGGCAATCTTATATGTTTGATTTTGCCCTTTGTGAAAGTCTTTCGTGCGAATTTCTTGGAGTCATTTGGAATTTCTCGATGTCTTTTGGCATAGGAGACTCGGTCACCTGAGCTTTGACTTGCTTGCAAGGCTTAGTTCACTTGCCCTAATCCGAGGATTGCCCAAGTTGTCCATGGAGAAGGATCTTGTTTGCCATTCTTGTAGACATGGGAAGATGGTTGCCGCTCCCCACCATCCAGTGACTCAGGTCATGACTAAGGGCCCTGGAGAGCTTTTACACATGGACCATGTTGGTCCGGCTCGGGTGAGATCGGTTGGAGGGAAGTGGTATGTGCTTGTTGTTGTTGACGATTTCTCGAGATATTCGTGGGTCTTCTTTTTGACTGAGAAGACTGAGACTTTCTCTTTTGCTTGCAATCTGATTTTGCGTCTTCAGAATGAGTTCCCTAAGAACTCAATGCGAGCTATTAGAAGTGATAATGGTTCTGAATTTAAGAACTCGGATTTTGAGAAGTTTTGTGACTCTTTGGGTTTAGAGCATCAGTTTTCTTCCCCCTACACACCGCCACAAAATGGTGTTGTACAGAGGAAGAATCAGACCCTTGTAGAGATGGCCAGGACGATGCTCGATGAGCATAGGACTCCTAGGCGGTATTGGGCCGAGGCTATGAACACTGCATGTTATATTTCCAATCGCATTTTCCTCCGAGCTTTCTTGAAAAATACTTCTTATGAGTTGCATTTTGGAAATCAGCCCAAAGTGAGTTATTTTAGAATCTTTGGTTGCCACTGTTTTATACTCAAGAAAGGCAACCTGGACAAATTTGAGTCTCGGTCTTCTGACGGTGTATTTTTGGGTTATGGCACTCATACTCGCGCATATCGTGTACTTAACCCTTGATACTAACCGAGTCATGGAGACATCTGATGTCACGTTCGATGAGACCATGGTTTGTCCTTCTTCTAGATTTGAGCGTCTAGGTGATCATGAGGTTGGCGAGCCTCTTTTTGATGACGAGGACGAGGGTGCTGAAGGGATGGATGATCCAGCACCACCTCTACCTGCTGAGCCGCAAGCATCGGCTTCTACTACAACGACTCACGGCCCCAACCCCTCTTCGTCAACTACTTGGGGGCCGTTGGATCCGCCACCTCGGGCTTTACCTTTTGTGGGGGAGATTTCTTCAGCTCGGGAGGCGCCATGACACATTCAGCGCCAACACCCGCCTCAACAGATGATCGGCAGCATCGGCGAACGTGTCACTCGGTCAAGGTCACAACAAATCTCTCACTTTGCTCATTCTGCATTTGTTGCTGATTTTGAACCCCGAGATGTTGGACACGCTTTATCTCATCCGGATTGGGTCATTGCTATGCATGAGGAGTTAGAAAACTTTGAAAGAAATTGGGTTTGGGTTTTGGTTCCACCTCCTCCTGAGTGTCACCCTATTGGTACAAAATGGTTTTCAAAAACAAACAAGGAGAGGATTGCCACATTGTGAGAAACAAGGCCAGACTTGTAGCCCAGGGGTATAGTCAGAAGGAGGGGATAGACTATGAGGAGACGTTTGCTCCTGTAGCTCGTTTGGAGGGGATTAGGATACTCTTGGCTTTTGCAGCATCCAAAGGGTTTAAACTTTTTCAAATGGATGTCAAGAGTGCCTTCGTAAACAGCTACATAGAAGAAGAGGTGTATGTAAAACAACCCCCCGGTTTTGAAAATCCCAAGTTTCCAAACCATGTTTTTAAACTTCACAAAGCTTTGTATGGTTTGAAACAAGCCCCTAGAGCCTGGTATGATAGGTTGAAAACATTTTTGCTTGCTAAGGGTTTTAAAATGGGATGTGTGGATAAAACACTCTTTCTCCTCAAGCAAGGCAATGACACTCTCTTGGTCCAGATTTACGTGGATGATATCATTTTCGGTGGTTCTTCTCACGCTTTGGTTGCCAAGTTTGCAGATCTTATGAGCAGGGAGTTGGAGATGAGCATGATGGGCGAGTTGACATTCTTTCTCGGGTTGCAAATTAAGCAATCCTGAGAGGGGACGTTTGTGCACCAGGGCAAGTACACCAAGGACATCCTGAAGAAGTTCGATATGGGTGAGGCCAAGCCTCTTCCAACACCCATGTCGACCACGACGGCCCTGGATGCGGACAAGGATGGAGAAGCTGTGGACCAGAAGGAGTACCGGAGTATGATCGGATCGTTGCTGCACCTGACGGCGACACGCCCGGACATCCAGTTCGTGGTGTGTCTTTGCACACGATTACAGTCGTCGCCGCGTACCCCTCACCGTCAGGCGGTCAAGCGTATTATGAGATACTTATACTTCACTCCAGAGTTTGGGATTTGGTATTCTGCTTCTTCTACCCTCTCCCTTTGCGGTTATTCCGATGCCGATTTTGCTGGTTGCAGACTTGATCGCAAGTCCACTTCTGGGACTTGTCAGTTTATTGGTTCTTCTCTTGTGTCTTGGTCTTCTCGCAACAGTCTAGTGTCTCCCAGTCTACCACAGAGGCTGAGTATGTTGCTGCGGCTAGCTGCTGTTCTCAATTGTTGTGGCTGATGGCTACTTTGCGTGATTTTGGTCTGAGTTTTTCTCGAGTACCTTTACTTTGTGACAACACGAGTGCGATTAGCGTTGCTAAGAACCTCGTGCTGCATTCTAAGACCAACACATTGATGTGTGCTTCCATTTTCTACGAGACCATTATGAGAAGGGTGATATCGACCTTCACCATGTCGATACTCATCATCAGTTGGCAGATATTTTCACCAAGCCTTTGGACCAATCAACCTTTGCTAGGTTGAGAGGTGAGCTTGGTGTGTGTTTCCCCTTTTAGTTGGGG
This sequence comes from Coix lacryma-jobi var. lacryma-jobi, assembly GCA_009763385.1. Classification (NCBI taxonomy): domain Eukaryota; kingdom Viridiplantae; phylum Streptophyta; class Magnoliopsida; order Poales; family Poaceae; genus Coix; species Coix lacryma-jobi. The sequence continues at coordinate 60,702,225 of CM019828.1, read as the reverse complement.
GAAACATTTTGTCTCTTGTATCACAGACTGACTCTTTTTCTTTCGTTTTGTTTTCGTTTCTGATAAGTTAGTCTTTGCATTTCATCATGTATTTTTTTGCATTTTGAGCTTCATGTATATAATCTTTAGAATGTGATTATGCTCTATCTAGTATGCTCCGATGCTATGTAATGATAATTGTAGCTTATGCTCTTTCTGATCACTGATACATGTTGTGAGCTGAGCTATTTTATGAATGGTGAACTTGCTTAATGAACATAAAAAACTTGAAATTGTTCACCATTGAGATATGCAACTAGCATGTGTAGAATGTGTTGAATTCACTTGTGCTTCTCATATATGCTAGGTTGCTATGTCTCTAGTCCTGAGTCATTCACTTGCTTGATATGTTCATAAATTGTTATAAGTTTGAACCAAGATAAGTGAATTGGAAAGATCGAGATGGGATTGCTTGTCAGCACATCACAGTATCGAGACTGTTTCTCATTGCACATTGAGTTAAACTTGAGCCGTGTAGTGTAAGACCGAAACCGTCACTTTAAGCTTCTAATTGCTTCTGCATAGGCTTAGCATGGTTGAAAAGTTAGGCAATGACAAGCTCTCAACCTCTCGCAATCACATGCTGAATTTTGAACTTGTGTAATTTCACCGCTGCAACTCCGATTAAAATCTGAAATCACAAGTATATGTTTCATTCTGTAGCATGATGATTGAACTGTGCTAGGGGTAGTTCACCTTGTATACATGCTTAGCACTTGTTTGACTTCCTGTCTATACATGCTTAGTGCTATTTTGATGGTGAATGCTTATTGACTAAAACTGCTCACTTTGCTCATATGTTCATATTTTGTATTTGGTGATCAGTTTGAGCCATTGCTAGCATGTATGCTTATTATTGAGTCTTTGGAGTTATCCTTTGTAGCGCATCTTTTCATCCTATTGACTATAATCCTGAAGCTGCTAACTTGCATTTTTGACTCATGCATTTTGGAAGGGAGAAAATTGCTTGATAGTGCATGATCAACTAAGGGGGAGAAATTCTTGCCAAATCATAAGGGGGAGAAATCATATCATATCCTGGTTGTGTGCATTATTGGAGGGGGAGTTGCTCACTTGATGTATTTATGGAGTTTTTCAATTGGAATGGAGCGATTTTATGCTAGTTGTGTTGAGCCTCTTTGCCTCTATCTTGAGGGACTAGCAGTGTTGCTTTGTGGATGTGTTTCTCAACTGGTATCGAGTGTTTCTGCTCTTCAGTTGGCATTCCTTCAGTTGGTATCGAGCTTTCTCGCTAGCGATGTTGAGCCCATTCTGCCTTTTCTTGAGGGCTAGCTCTATTTTGCTTGATTGTCGACTGATATTTCAATTGGTGTCGAGCTTTCCTGCTAGCAGTGTTGAGCCTGTTCTATCTCATCTTGAGGGCTAGCTTTGCTTTGCTTGGTTGCGTCGAGCCGTTGCCCATGCCTTTGGGGACCAAGTTATTTTGCTCTTTCACTTGACCTTCTTCTGGCTTTGATATGCTTTTGGGTCATTTGGACGAGTTCTCTACTTCACCTTCTTCCTTCTTCTTCTACTTCATTATAATTTGTGTTGGTAGTTGACAATGCACTCATCAAGGGGGAGATTGCGGATACATGGGTGTATGCCGAGTCTCGAGTGATGACTGATTGTCAACTGGTTTGATGCACATGTTCTTTGGCTTGTGTCGTGCAGGTGTCGAGCACGGATACAGTGATCGAAGGCAAGGTGAAGGTCAAGTAGAGACGTGTCGTGCCGATGGACCGGGAGTGGTGAAGGGCGGACGTGAGGCTTGGACTGAGGGACCGGTGGCCTGAGGATCAGCTGTGGTGGCTGACAGCCTGGGACAGCGACGAGTGGAGACTTGCGGGGCACAGTGTTGCTCGGGTCAAGGACCTGGGGACATGTGTCGATGGAAGGGGTGCACAGATGGTGCATCCTCTCTACGGCCCGGTTTGGTGGTTGAGCCATAGAAAAACCACCGAGTGGACGGTTTCCAGGTTTGGGCCACAAAACCTGGGTGCTGCAGGTTTGCCGAGTTTGAGCCACAAAACTCGGGCTAAGGACGGTTTCCAGGTTTGGGCCTCAAAACCTGGGCGCTGGCAGGTTTCTGAGTTTGGGCCACAAAACTCAGGCGATGGACGGCTGGTTTCCCGGTTTGGGCCTCAAAACCGGGGGTTGATCGTGAAGGCTGGTTTTCCGGTTTGGGCCTCAAAACTAGGGGCGAGGTCTAGGAAAAGAACGAGCAGAGCGGTGGCGGCACGTGGCAGCAATCAGTGAGGTTGCGTCGAGGCAACGCTAACAGTTGTGCGGGCGTGGCCGTCGGATCAGCATCTTCTTCGAGTTGGTCCAGAATAACTCTAGGGTTTAGTTGGTTAGCTCTGTAATTAGTTAGGGGTAGAGTGGGAACTAGAATTAGGATAAGTAGAGGGAGACACCCACCTCCCATTCTATCTCAGTCATTTGCTTTTTGTCTTCTTGGGTTTTCCTGCTCTCCCAATCCCCTGCAGTAGCTACTGAGATCTGCAGAGAACCATACCTCTGTGTACGTGAGATTTTGAGGAAGTGAGACCGTAATCTCACTGTTGTAGCGTGTGGTAGCCACACGGTTGCAGATCGATGTCTTGATTCGTGTTTTGACTTTGTTCTTCGCGTTCTTTGTTTCTCCGCGATTTTCCCGTCAGTCGATCCCCCTCTCTACTGCATCTTTTTGAAATCCACTTGAATCAACTTGTTCTTTATAGTGAGGAGATCATTTCCACCGAAGGAATTCATCTAACTCCTCACGAACAAGTAGATCTGGTCGATTCAATTTTCGTGGCACTTTTTCCGGTTCAAACACCTTCCCCTTCGAATTCCCGTTGATTGAGTTGATTTGAGAGGATGATTGTTGGGGGAAAGGACCCTCGGCAGAAGCGCCGCTCAAACTGGTGCTTGAAATTAGCCCTCACGCAACGCCTAACGTCCTTGCGAGGTCCCTCTCCCACTGGAGACCGTTACCCTAACTCCCGGAAGCGGGGTCATCCTTCGATGTTTTGTTGTACTTCCGTACAGGTCCAAGGCGACGGTCGCACTGCAGGAGACCTTCGCTGACCCACGACTCCACCTTCGCTTGGAGCGAAGGTCGAGGCAAGCGGCAAGTACGCGCTGCCCCAGAAGCAAGCGAAGCCGAAGATCCGGCGAGCGCGGCCGAGGGTCAGGATCGCCGCACATTCCCCCCGAAGGCGAGTGAAGCCGGAGGTCCGGCAGATGGCGGAGGGGCGCGGGCCCGAGGGCGGGCGCGACCGAAGCTCAAGACCGCCGCACCTCTCCCCAAAGGTGAACAAGGGCCAGGTGGCGGCGCGCTGGAGAGTTACCGATTAGGGTTTTCGCTTCAGCTGTGTATGTACGTTTTTGCCCTTCCTCCCTGCGCGGAGGCGAGGAATCTTTCCTGTACCCTTTTGTAATTTGGCCCGTGCCCCTTGGCATTCCCTATAAATACCAAGGGGATGAACAGTGTAAGGGCGAACCTTTTGGGAAATTGGAGCACCTTCCACTTCCGTCTTACCTTCGCTACTACACCCGACATTTGGCCGCCTTCGCTCTTTCCCCTGCACGAGTGCGGGGGTCGGGCAAGTGTGTTCCGACAGTTTGGCGCCGACCGTGGGGATCGAAGTCTGAAATGGCGGGAAACAGGAGAGCACTTTCGACGAGGGACCAGCGCGTTGCTAGAGAGGCGGTAGCGGTGGTCCCGCCTGCTGAGGAAATTGCACAGCCCTCGGGAGGAGAGAATGTCACCCCGGAACCCCAATCCCTGGGCCCCCAGGCCCGAGTGGCGACACAGCCACACCCACACACTTCGGGAGAAGGAGAAGGAGAAGAAGAAGAGGTGGGCCTCGAGGCCCTTGAAAGGCTCGAGGCTGAGCTGCAAGAGAAGAAGAGGCGCCTGGAACAGCTTGAGAGGCATAACCGACTGCGCTCGATCAGACAGAGGGCAGACGAGGCCAGGGAGCAGCTTCGCCGCATGGAGGAATCCCTCGCCGCGGCAGAAGCCGAAGCCGAGGGCTGGGACAATGAGGAGATACCCCCGTTACGAGAGGGGAATGAGGAGCCAAATCAAGATAACCTTCGTCACCATCCACCACCCCCACCACCACCAGTACACCCAGAGCCATATCCTGTGAGACACCCCAACTTCCGCCACCTCTACCCAGATGAGAGAGAGCAAAACCTTCGCATTCAGCGAAGGCATCAGCAACACCAAATGCCGTACGATCCAAAGTCACCACTCTCCCAAATACTCCAAACCCAACCCTGGCCACCATGCTATAATCCACAAAACCTACCTCGCTATGATGGACTTTCCGACCCTCGCCAGTTCATCATGAGCTACGAAGCAGCGGTTGCCGCAGCAGGCGGTGACGAATCAACAATGGCAAAATCCTTTGTCATCATTCTGCGAGACATCGCACAAACTTGGTACAGCAACCTTCGCCCCGGAACTGTGGATTCCTGGGCCTCCCTCAGAGACAAGCTGTGCACAAACTTCAAGGGCATCACTCCAGCCCCGTTAAACCCCATCGAGCTATTCAATTGCAAGCAAGAAGAACGCGAGCCGCTCCAAGATTACTGGCGAAGGTTCATTCAAATTAGAGCAAGGACCCCTAGGATATCTGACGAGGCTGTCATCCTCGCTGCAGTCAGCGGCCTGCGCCTAGGACCATGCTCCTCCAAATTTGCCAGAAAACCGGCAAACTCAATCGAAGAGTTGCATGAAACAATGGAAAGATACTGCAGAGCCGATATGGATTTCAGAGCGAAGTCCGACGCTCGGAGGTCTCAGCAGAGGCCACAGCCGAGGCCTCAACCGAGAGAAAGCAACCTTCGCCAAGAGCAAAGCAACGTCGGTGCAATCAACAAAGCAACAAACTATGCACATCAAACACGGGACGCTCAGCACCCCAGCAGCCAAGCCCCGCAGGTTTTGCCACCTCCGCCAAACCAGCGCTACCAGCAGCGAGATCCTGCCAAAATGTATTGTCACTTCTGTGGAATGGGAAAGGGGCACACAACAAAGCAATGCGAATGCTTCGCCAAGGGAAAGGAATACCAGGAATCCAGGAAACCTGTTCCGTCAGATTCCCGAACCATAAACCACACAAGAAAACCAAGCTTCCACGCACCAAATCCAACATACCACTATACCCCCATAAACTACGGCCTACCTTCGCAACAACCCTCCCACACTCACCACCCACTCTACAACCAAACCCATTATCAGCCAACCACCACCCCACAACGCCAAAACCCACCTTACACAGTCACATACCCAGCTACCCCTCAAAACCAAATTCCAACAACCCACCAAGCCATCAGCGCTCTGCCACCACCACCGCTGATCCCCGCGTTACCAGCACCACAAACTGTGAAAGCCGAAGCCTCGAACCAAACAACCATCAACAATCCAACATCGACCTTCGGTGTCATTCTAGCTATCACCGGAGGTTCAAACGAAGACCATGGTAACAAACGGCAGAGGAAGGAACATGCCAGACGCGTTCACCACGTGGCCGTCGAAGGACCACATAAATTCGGTCGCTGGTCTCACATCCCCATAACCTTCGATTCCAGTGACATGAAGCTAAGAGATTACCCTCACACAGATGCCATGGTAATCGAAACCAACCTCGCTGGGTGGACCGTCACCAAAATACTGGTCGATACAGGAAGCTCCGCTGACATCTTGTTCGCCTCAACCTTCGACAGCATGAAGCTTGACAGAAATCTTCTGCAACCGGCCGACAACCCCCTATACGGTTTCGGTGGTCAACAAGTAAGAGCCGTCGGGAAAATTTCTCTGCCCGTGACCTTCGGCGACCAAATCAACTGCAGGACGGAACATATAACATTTGATGTCGTCGACATGTTCTACCCATACAACGCCATTTTTGGCCGAGGGGTCACAAACGCGTTCAATGCGGTCATCCATCCCGCCTACCTATGCATGAAACTACCCGCTCCAAAGGGTGTGGTCGCGGTATTTGGGGACCAGGACATTGCAAGGACAGCTGAAGGGAACGTAGCCCCGGGGCAACGTAATGTACACAATCTGTCCAAACCTCAAACACCCGGTATCAGCGTCGAGGGCGAGGTCCGCAATGACAAAGTGAAAGCGGCGCCAAAGGACGAAACCAAACAAGTCCAACTCTTCGAGGGTAATGCCGAAAGAAAGGTGATTATTTCAGCCAATCTAGACCCTCAATCGGAAGGCAGCCTCGTCACCTTCCTCAGAGAAAATTCCGACACCTTCGCTTGGTCCGCAGAAGACCTAAAAGGAGTCAACAGATCAATGATCGAGCATAGCCTGAACATCAAAACAGGCTACCGCCCAATCAAACAAAAGCTTCGCAAAATGTCAGAAGAAAGAAAGGAGGCAGCAAAGGCTGAGGTAAAAAGGCTTCTGGATGCAGGCGTCATTCGCCCAGTTAAATACCCAACTTGGCTCTCAAATGTGGTATTAGTCCAAAAGAAGAATAAAAAATGGCGAATGTGCGTCGATTTCACTTGTTTGAACAAAGCCTGTCCGAAAGATGACTTTCCCCTCCCAAACATAAGCACCCTGGTCGACAGAGCGGCAGGTTGCCAAATGCTATCCCTCCTTGATTGCTTCTCAGGCTATCACCAGATATGGATGAATGGAGAAGACGAAGAAAAAACAAGCTTTATCACACCCTCGGGTACCTTTTGCTTCCGAAGGATGGCAGAAGGTTTGAAAAATGCAGGCTCAACCTTCGCTCGCATGACCTCCGAAGTTTTCAAGGATGAGCATGCTGTCTCCGCCTATGTCGATGACCTAGTCGTTCAGAGCGAACTAAAAGAGAACCACATACCAGACTTATCGAGGGTATTCAGCAACCTCCGGTCCGCCGGACTGAAACTAAACCCAGAAAAATGTGTCTTCGGGGTAAGCGAAGGTAAATTGCTAGGTTGCATCGTCTCAGCCAGAGGAATCGAAGCCAACCCTGAGAAGATTGATGACATCATGAACATGGAACCCCCGACGACCAAGAAAGCAGCTCAGCGCCTGACCGGTCGTTTGGCAGCACTTAGCAGATTCATCTCAAGATCCGCAGAGCGAGGGTTACCATTTTTCGAAACACTCAGAAGCAACGCTCCCTTCAACTGGGGTCCCCAGCAGCAAAAGGCCTTCGAGGAGTTGAAAAAGTATCTGACCAGCTTGACCGCCCTAACCAGCCCAAGCAAGGGAGACTTATTGTTACTCTACGTCGCAGCTTCGCCACACGCTGCAAGCGCAGTCCTCATCAAGGAGCTCCACGAAAACAACAAAACCAGACAAGCCCCAATCTACTATGTTTCAGAAACCCTCGAAGGCCCAAAGAGAAATTATTCGGAGCTTGAGAAAATAGCATACGCCGTCGTCATGGCATCAAGAAAGCTCAAGCACTATTTCCAGGCTCACGAGATACATGTACCTTCGACGTACCCTCTCGAGAACATTTTCAAAAACAACGAAGCCGTTGGAAGAATAGCAAAATGGGCAGTCGAGCTTAATAGTTATGCTGTAACCTTCGTTGGCAGAACAGCGATCAAATCACAGGTGCTGGCTGATTTCATAGCAGAATGGACACCCGACCCTCGCCCCGGTGAGCTGCAGCAGGACCAGTTTTGGATCGTTTACGTCGATGGGGCCTGGGGTGCAACTGGAGCCGGTGCCTCGGCCATTCTAATCTCGCCTTCCGGGTCGAAGCTGAGATACGCACGAAGGCTGAACTTCAAGTGCACAAACAACTCCGCTGAATATGAGGCAGTGATTCTGGCACTTTCAAGGTTGCGATCGTTATCAGTCCGAAGGGCACTCATCAACACAGACTCTCAAGTCATTGCGGGGCACATTGAAAAGAATTACAAAGCAAAAGATCCAGAGCTTCAAAAGTATTTCCAACATGTACGAAGGTTAGAATCTTTCTTCCTCGGCATAACCGTAAAAGCAATATCGAGGACCGAAAACAGCGAAGCAGATTGCTTAGCCAAAGCAGCCGCGCAGCAGCTACAGCTCCCTCCGGACGTGTTCTACGAGGTTTCCACTCGGTCAGCCTTCGAAGCTTCCGAAATCAGCATCAAGCTGATCAACACAATTCAGTGCGAGGATTGGAGAGCACCTATCATGGCCTACATTAAAGGACTCCATGAACCCAGCTGCAAAGAAGAAGAGAACAGACTAAAGCAAAGAGTGCGAGGGTACAAGATTGTGGATAACACCTTGTTCAAAGCTTCGGTAACCTCACCTTGGCTCAAGTGCGTGTCACAGTCCGAAGGTAACGACATTCTCAAACTCATCCACGAAGGTATATGTGGTTCACACAACGGCCCGAGGGCACTAGTAGGAAAGGCTTTCCGGCAAGGTTTCTACTGGCCAACAGCGCTGAGAGACGCTGAAACCATCGTCAAGAAGTGCGAAGGTTGTCAACTGACAGCAAAAAACCAAAACGCCCCAGGGGCTCCCACAACCCTCATATGCCCAACCTGGCCTCTACAAAGGTGGGCAATGGATCTCGTGGGCCCACTACCGACGGCTCCGGGGAACCTTCGCTATGCAGTGGTAGCCGTCGATTATTTCACCAAATGGACCGAGACAAGACCGCTGTCCTCCATAACCTCCCTCGCAATAAAAAGGTTTTTCTGGCAGCAGATAGTTTGTCGCTTCGGAGTCCCCCAACATCTAACCGTCGACAACGGCACCCAGTTGGACAGCGAGGTTTTCAAAGAATTCTGTGCACAAATCGGAACAATTCTATGCTTCGCCTCAGTCCGACACCCGCAGTCCAACGGTCTAGTCGAAAGAGCCAACGCAACAATCTTCCAATCCATATCCAAAAAGTTGCAAGGCAGACCCAAAGGCAAATGGGCAGACGAGCTAACTGCAGTCACCTGGTCTCACAATACCTCCGAATGCAGAGCAACCAGGTTCACACCCTTCAAACTTTTGTTCGGCGAAGAAGCCGTGTTACCAGAGGAGCTGAAATACGTTTCACCAAGAACAACCCTCGCAAGTGACGAGCCAGCCAAGCTAACTGACAAGGACTTGCTGGAAGAAACAAGATGCAGCGCAGTTCACAACCTTCGCAAGTATCAGGAAGAGACCAAGAAGTGGAGAGATAAAAAGGTCAGAATCAAAAACCTGCAGAAGGGTGACCTCGTCCTCATCCGTAAACAAAACGCCAGCATGGCCGGAAAGTTCCAGCCTAAGTGGACAGGCCCGTTCCTGATCGCAGAATGCAATCGCCCAGGCTCTTTCCACCTCTCCGACAACGAAGGTAGCATCCTACCACACACCTGGAACATCGACGACCTTCGCAAATTCTACCCATAGCGGAGCCTTAGCGAGCCCTCGCGGTATGTAATCTTTGTCACTTTCCATGTTATCTACTCTCATGTACTTAACAAAAACAGGAGCTGCACTCTTTTTCCTTACGAAGGGGCGTAAGGTTTTTTAATGAGGCAGTATCCAAAGCATTAATACAGGCTAGAGCCCCCAAAAAAGCAAAATCTCCAACTTTCTACTCCCAAGCATCGAAAAAGCGGATCTCTTTCAAAAGAGCGCTACATTCGATGAAAACCTGCTAAGATTGCTTCGAAAAACATTCCTTTTCTTTTCAAAGCAAACTTCACCTCCGCCTAAGATAAGGGGAGGAAAGCCGAGCACCCTGGCACAAACGACAGGGGCTCGCAAAAGCAAATCACCTCCGCCTAAGATAAGGGGAGGAAAGTCGAGCACCCTGGCACAAACGACAGGGGCTCGCAAAAAGCAAACTCACCTCCGCCTAAGATAAGGGGAGGAAAGTCGAGCACCCTGGCACAAACGACAGGGGCTCGCAAAAGCAAACTCACCTCCGCCTAAGATAAGGGGAGGAAAGTCGAGCACCCTGGCACAAACGACAGGGGCTCGCAAAAAAGCAAACTTCACCCCGTCTTCGCACAAGCAAGCCAGGCCTCGGCGCGGGCCCACTCACCCCGTCTCGCCCGAGCCCTCCAAGCCAGGCCTCGGGCGGGCCCACATTCTCCGTCTCGCCCGAGCCCTCCAAGCCAGGCCTTGGGCGGGCCCACATTCTCCGTCTCGCCCGAGCCCTCCAAGCCAGGCCTCGGGCGGGGCCACATCAACGCGACTAAAAACAGTGCGCGAGCCTCGCTAAAAGAAAAAGGGGGCGTCGCTGTTTTTTCAAAACAAGCTCACATGAGCAAGCACGCGAGCCTCGCTAAAAGAAAAAGGGGGCGTCGCTGTTTTTTCAAAACAAGCTCACATGAGCAAGCGCGCGAGCCTCGCAAAAAGAAAAAGGGGGCGTCGCTGTTTTTTCAAAACAAGCTCACATGAGCAAGTGCGCGAGCCTCGCAAAAAGAAAAAGGGGGCGTCGCTGTTTTTTTTTCCGAACCCAGCAAGTACACGAGCAAGCGCCCGAGCCTCGCCAAAAATAAAGCAGGGCGTCGCTGTCAAAACAATGTAACAATATAAGAAACGACAAGTAGCACAGCAAACATGGCACAACCCATACGTTTATTTCATACCGTCACAAAACAACGTTACAACAACGAGCATATCCCAAAATAAAAAATCTTTACAAGGAACCACCGCTCCCCTCAATCAACACCAAATCATCCAAACCTTCGGCCTCCACCTCAAACCCCCCCCTCCACCGGAACCAGGGGTCCCCATAACAAAGGAGCTGCAGGGACAATTGGCAGCTCCCCGGGCAAAACCCTCGCCCTGTACATGTACCTATGCCTCGTCTCATTAACTTCCGAAGGTTCTTCCTTCGGGATCACAAGCGCCCCGTCCGAACCGACTTCAAGCTCCCTTCGCCCGAACAAATATTCCAAAGCTGTGTCCTCGTCAATATCATCATCACCGCCAGCTTGCGAGGTCGAAGAAGACCCAAACAAATAACGATCGGCTTGGCGGTCTGTATAGTCTGTTTCGCGCCAAAATCGACTCGACCTACTATTTTTTAAATCATATCTCCGCACCTTCGACCACCAAAAACGTTCAAAGGAAAGCGAAGGATATTTAAACCTAGCGCGAGCCCACGATTCACCAGTTATAAAAACATCTTGGTAGTTCAACATCAGCGGGGTCACGTCGAATACGTCTAGCACGGTTCCGTCAGGAACCTGCATGTTGCACAAAAATACGAGATGTCTCAGCCTCGTCAAGTCTTTACAAACAACCATAGTATCTACAAAAAGGCCTCCCTCGCCCCAACAAACCCAGGCATCACACCTGCCCAGTTTCCCCTCGGTTGCTGTCCAAACCCTCGCCGGCGGCGACAGTCGAGGTATCAGCTGACGCCTCCTCCGCCGTGGTTTCTTCCGCAGCAGCCTCGACATTTGTCGTAGTCTCCTCTTCCATCGCCGTCGCCCGCGCTGCATCTCCGACGATCGGCACGCCCCCAGTCAACGCCTCGATCTCGGCGAGCGTAACCCCCGCACAGCTTGGCTCAGGGGCGGCTTCGGAGTCACCCCTCGGTGCTGCTTCCATAGGCGGCGAGGGCATCGCATCTCGTCGAGCCTATAAGCAAAACAAAAGACAAACCTCGCAAAAATTCAACAAACAACCCCCCTAAAACAAAAGCAACACAAATCAAAAAACTTAAACAAAAATGCGAACCTGGCGCGTAGCCTCGGCAGCTTCCTCGAAGGCGAGAGCTCGGCCACCTCCGGAGATCCAAAACTTGCGAAGCAAACGCATCGCACAGTTCCGGACTTCTGCGTCGTCAACCTTCATCTGGCGAACCTCTTCAACCGTCGGAAAGACATGGCTCGGCCTTTTGACCTTGCGAAGATGATCACAATCCGCCAGTCGAAGCGTGCTCGCCATTGCCAAGGCCCCGGCGTAGCCACCAAAATCGGCTGCGTTGGAAACTAGCGAGCTAAACACATCAAGCTCGTTGCCCAGCCAGCCCTCGAAGGCCTCTGCATCAGCTGCAGGCAATGGCTCTCCGGCTGAGCCCCCAGCCTCGGTCAGACAACAATCAAGTTTACGCTTGACGTTATCCATGCTCGTTCTCCAAGACTTCTTCAAATCAACTAGCCGACCCTCGGCCTCGGCCAAAGCCTTGTCTTTCTCCTTTCCCGCGGCAATCAGATCAGCATTACGCTTCCCCAGCTCAACCGCCTCCTCTCGAGCCTTCGCGGCCTTCTCCGAAGCAATCCTCAGTTCATTTTCCTTGCTCTCTAGGCTCCGCGCCAGTTTGCCATTCTCTTTCTCAAGCTCAGTCATATGGTTCCTCATAAACTCCATGTCGGAGCTAACCTTCCGCCTCGCTGAACGGTTCAGAAGCATCAGCTCCGCCAACTTGACGTCAACGTCATCAAAGGTGTCGCCAACCGCTTGATCTGCAAGAAGAACCTCCGCCTCCGGCACACAAATGCGGCCGAAGATCCGGCCTAGGAAACGCCTTTCCTCCGGGCTACACTGCAAGTGGCAATCCCGAAGGTCCGGACTGGTGAACAGCGCAGTCGCCGGATCAGAAATCCCAAGCTTCTTAGCATATTCCGGGAGGCTCGACCGGCTAGCCTCGCCAAACGGCCTTTTTCCCCGGGATCGCGCGGAGTCAAGTTCCCCATCGAACTCAAACCCCTCCACCCAAAGGTGCGAGCCCGCGAAGCTGGGAACCGCACCTCGTCGAGGGCTACCCGGCTCAATATCTCGTGCAATCTCAACTGCGCCCTGGGTAACCATCGCACCAACACCCGGCGAGGCTCCGCCTCCAATAGACACCTCCTCATCCGTGTCATGCCCTTCAGTAGAACCTTCGCTGCCTTCATCAGACGAACCCTCGCCTGTCTCCCCCTCCTTTGCGTCCTTCTCCTCCACCTCATCATCATCAGATTCATCCTCGTCGCCAGAAGTTTGGACCAAAGCACCGATCCCTCCAACGCGAGGCACGCGTCCCCCGACTGAACTGGCACCCCGGCCGCTCCGAGCCGCGGCCAAAGAAGTGCCCGCAGCAACAGAGCCAGCAGCGACCTTCGTCGCAAGCACCTTCGCTCGGCCACCAGCTCCCCCATGGCCTCGACCACGGCCTCTCTTCGGCCGAGAGACGATCTCCGTTCCTCCCGAAGCCTTCCGCTTCCTCTTCTTCGGCGCGTCGTCGCTCGAAGGAGCGGGCCAGTCGGCGTACCGAATGCCAAGAATGTCAAACATTCTGTTCATGCGACCTTCGCCGCCCACCAAGCTATGGATAGCCTTCACTTCCAGTGGGGAAAGCTTCCCCACGAGCTCGTCCGTCCACTGCTGAACTCGTTTGAAAACAGCTTCGTTCCCGTCCTCGCGCCTCGGAAATTTCTTAAGAGTTTTTTCCCAAACCTTCTCCAGATCCAAACAAGGTTTCTTCAAGCCCCTACCGTCGTACTTTGGGTCATTCTCCACAACGAACCAAGTCTGCCTCCGGCCAAGAGGCCAAATCTTGGCACAACAATATTCCTCCACTAAATCACGCGCACACTGAGAACGCGCAACGACCCTCAGGCAATCAACAGCAGCATGGGCCTCGATGCTCATCTTAGCCTCGGCGCCCACATCTCCAAGCACTGGAAGCTCGCCGCAAAGCGCAGAGCTGTCACTGAGTTTGTAATAGAACCAGAACTCCTGCCACCCGCTGCTCCACTTGTTTTTCTGCGCTTGCACCGGCAGCTCCGCGCCGGCGCGATGGCAAAAAGTGTACACCGCAAATTGTCCAAGGCTGGTCTTGCCCTCGCTGTCCGTAATCTTGCGAGGCTGCATGTGAACGCGATGAGTGCGAACAAAACCCTCGACATGAGGGACAACCCCTTGAGACCTGCAGGCCCAGACGTAGACCGACATCTTTGTGAAGCAAGAAGGCGTAAGCTGATGAAACCGCAGGTTGAACCTCCGCAGGACCGAAGCCACGAAGGAGTCAGCTGGGAAGCGAAGGCCAGCCGAAAAGAACTCTTCAAACACCACAACTTCATCTACATCCGGCTTCGGCACGGTCTCCCCACTGCTGACCCTTGCCTTGCCTTCCTCAACCCAGCCCCACCGCACATAAGACGCAATCTCACTTGCGCAAACCCGGCTAGGACCAAACTCGAAGGTAATCCCCTCATCCGCGGCTGTGGGAGAAACAGCGCGAGCAGTTTGCTTCAACCGAGCCATCTCTTCAGCTGCTAACGCTACCGAACAACGAACGCCTGTTTCAACCCTCGCAGACAAGCTAAAACAAACCTTCGCTACAAAGCAAATTGCAACAGCAGGATGGCTATAGCAGCGGAAGGCACAATCAAAACTCCCCACTCTTTCTATTTATAGGCCGGGAGATGAGCCCCTCACCCGACGAAGTCGGCACGACAACCAAAGAACGCGGCGCAAAAAACGAAACAGGCTTCAATAGTATAAAACAACACCACAGCGGCCCAGCCCAAAGCAGCCGCGGGCGTCGCTGCCGAGGGCCCCGTTTTTGTCCCCATTAAAAGGCGCTGCTTGGGCCTAAACACGGTTTTTTAGATCCAAGACAACGAGGGGCTACTGTTGGGGGAAAGGACCCTCGGCAGAAGCGCCGCTCAAACTGGTGCTCGAAATTAGCCCTCACGCAACGCCTAACGTCCTTGCGAGGTCCCTCTCCCACTGGAGACCGTTACCCTAACTCCCGGAAGCGGGGTCATCCTTCGATGTTTTGTTGTACTTCCATACAGGTCCAAGGCGACGGTCGCACTGCAGGAGACCTTCGCTGACCCACGACTCCACCTTCGCTTGGAGCGAAGGTCGAGGCAAGCGGCAAGTACGCGCTGCCCCAGAAGCAAGCGAAGCCGAAGATCCGGCGAGCGCGGCCGAGGGTCAGGATCGCCGCACATTCCCCCCGAAGGCGAGTGAAGCCGGAGGTCCGGCAGATGGCGGAGGGGCGCGGGCCCGAGGGCGGGCGCGGCCGAAGCTCAAGACCGCCGCACCTCTCCCCGAAGGTGAACAAGGGCCAGGTTGCGGCGCGCTGGAGTGTGACCGATTAGGGTTTTCGCTTCAGCTGTGTATGTACGTTTTTGCCCTTCCTCCCTGCGCGGAGGCGAGGAATCTTTCCTGTACCCTTTTGTAATTTGGCCCGTGCCCCTTGGCATTCCCTATAAATACCAAGGGGATGAACAGTGTAAGGGCGAACCTTTTGGGAAATTGGAGCACCTTCCACTTCCGTCTTACCTTCGCTACTACACCCGACATTTGGCCGCCTTCGCTCTTTCCCCTGCACGAGTGCGGGGGTCGGGCAAGTGTGTTCCGACAATGATTTCTTGGGGATAGTCTCCCAACTACCTTGTGATCATCCTCTCCAATTTTGGAATCAATGGATTTTGATTTAGATCGATTTGGAGGAGATTTGAGTTGAGGGTGACCAAAATCGCCCTCTCTGTTCATCCGTTGACAGTCCGCCGTTGGGGTCGCGGACAGTCCGCGCGTCGGGCTTCGACCGAGTCAGTGGTCGCGCGGCTCGGCTGAGTTGTCTCGGATTGACCGGCGGACAGTCCGCAGTAGGAATCCATGGACAGTCCGGAAGTCGTGCAAGGGGTGTTCAGCAACTGTGTTGTTCGGAGATTTTTGCCAGCGGACAGTCCGCCAGGGGACCGCGGATAGTCCGCCCCTGGCGCGGACAGTCCGGGACTGGGGGTCCGGACAATCCGGGATTTGGCTGAGTGTTGCGTTTTAGTACGTTTGCTCTCCCGGCTTTTCTGTTTGGTTTCCGGACTTCTCGTTTGGCCCAAGAGTAGACCGAGGAACCTCTCTAGGTATCTTTGCTACTTGTTAGCATAGGTATTTGGAGATTTCCTAACGTAGCCTTCCATCTACATTCAGGACTCGGTTTTAGGGGTCGAACTTGAGCCGGTGCTTTTGGTGTTTGGTTCGCTCTTGCTTTGTGGTGCCTCACTGTGATCCTAGGGATCATCCACCCTCTTCCAAGGGTCGTCGGCATCACGTTTTGGTAAAAGCTTTCGGAGGTTGATTTTTGGGACAAAGGCCGAAGTTTCGAGAGAAATTTTTTAGGCTCCCATTCACCCCCCCTCTGGTCGCCTTGCTTTTGCATTCTCGGTCCTTCACAAAGCAATCCCGATACTCCATCAGGAAGTTTCTGTAGTCTTCTCTCTCCTCTTCAGAGAGTGAGGCACTAACAAAGGTGGGGCGCGGATCATTGGCTGTTCCGAGATTGATCTCCACAAGTTCATCAATTGTGGGTTGCCCCCCATCTTCAAGTTCTCGAGGCGCCAACATAGCCTCGAACTCTTCTTCATCTTGTGGGCTTGCCATATTAGCGAGGCATGTCTTCTCGAAGAATGATATGAGCATCTAGCTTCATCTTCTATAGTGGTGGTTATAGTAAGACAAGGGATTCGATTGCCCTTAGGTTCCTCATCATCACTATCAGGGGAAGCTATGTTGTGATAGCCATGCCCAAATTTTGGTTGAAATTTGTTCTTTTTCTTCACAAGCTCTTCTATTTGTCTCCACCATTCCTCGCATACAACGGGTGGTGATGGTACCCTATTGTTCCGTCGAAGTGTGAATCCCGCATTCTCCAGTAGGCGAACCGATCTAGGTTCAACCTTGGTGGTGGTCAATATTTCTTCTGTATCAACATCAGAGTTAGGGAATTCAGCTGTGGTTTTGTATTCTTGTACTTGGGGAACCTTGTAAAATATGGTTTGTGGAGCAGAAGTGGATGGATTAGGAATTGCCCATACTTCTAGAGGAGTGGTTACCGATTTGTAGAGTGGTGGGGGCTGAATGCATTGAGCACCCTTTATGGCCTTTTCAATTTCTGCTACTCTCGTCTTAACAACCCCTTGTATGGACATGGCTTCCTTATTAGACTCCCTTTTCGTTGCGATGGGGCGATCGTCGGCGCATCATTGCCCTTGATGGACAACTTGCTGCCTTCTCGGACACCTGTAGAGCTTACTATAGTTAGAGGGGATCGTTCTGTTTGCACCATGTTTGATGATTGCTCCCTTGAAGGGACAGGAAGGATTAGCAGAGGTTTCATACTTGATTTTGGAGTGACTAATACTAGTGTGGGGAACTTTGCCTTCAATAATATAGGCCCAGCTGCTGTAGCAATGGGATTCGCCTCCTGTGTAGAAGAAGCAATGGTGATCCTTGGTCCCTTTGCGCGTGATGGTTGAGATTTATGATGGGCATCCGAGGATGACTGCCCATCCACACTATTTTTGTTGCTTCGAGAGGTCTTCAATAAGAGGGAAGAACAAGGCGTGAGAAGGCTCTTGACTTCAGATGTTGGCGTA
Organism: Coix lacryma-jobi var. lacryma-jobi; assembly: GCA_009763385.1. Taxonomy (NCBI): domain Eukaryota; kingdom Viridiplantae; phylum Streptophyta; class Magnoliopsida; order Poales; family Poaceae; genus Coix; species Coix lacryma-jobi. The sequence continues at coordinate 60,684,915 of CM019828.1, read as the reverse complement.
GCACCCGGCTTCAGCATCACATCAACTGCTGGCGCTGTCCGGCCAAGCTGGTTTTTGCTCCCTTCAACCGGGAAGTAGTACTTGGCATCGGCATGGTATGCTTCTTCGATGGCATAAGGGGAAGTATTGCCGGCGATGCATTGTTGTGTTCCTTTGCCATCTAGGAACTTCATGCATTGGTGCAAAGTTGAAGGAACCACACGATATTTATGAGTCAACAGCCTCCCTAGGAGTGCCGAGTATGAAGTGTTTGCTTCTATGACAAAGAACAGCACCTTGAAGCTAAAGGTGGACATCTGTATCTTGACTGTGATTGCCCCCAGTGTTCTGGTTCCTGAGTTATCAAAACCGCATATGACCACGTCCATGGGTTCCAAGTCGGCTTTTGTGAAGCCTGCTCGAAAGAGACTTCGAACGGGCAGAATATTAACTGCAGACCCGGGGTCGATAAGGATTCGCCTCAAATGCGCGGCTTCGATGTTCCCTTCGATGTAGAGTGGACGATTGTGATCACCATCTTCTACAATTCTATCCTCTTCATCAAATGTGATCTCGTTTACAAATAGTGGTCCTGTGACGAGTCTATGCTTGGCCATTGCGACCTCATAAAGTTCAGGTTCTAGCAAGGCTTTCACCAGTGCCTCGCGCAAGTGGGGCACCATCATGAGAGCATCATATACAATAAGGAGTGCAGGAATCCTTTTCAGATGCGTAATGACATTGTAGTCAATTTCTTATGGCTGATGATTTTTCTTAATGGACCTTTCTAGAATCTCTTTCGTAGGGTTTGACTCTGGCAAGTTTTTATCCGTCTTTGATGCCTTTGGTTTTTGTGGTTCTAGCAAGATTTTGCCCCCACGCAAATTCATATTAAGCTCCTCCACCATTGTTTCTTCTTCTCCACTTTGGAATATTGCGCGTTCCTCGTGGGTGAACAACTCTTCAGAGTCAGAGGATGGAGAGTGATTAGAGGAGAGAGTGGTGTTACATGTTGCGACATTAGAAGGGGAGCTAGAGCTGCCCTCTCTCTTTGAATCTTCTTCGCTCCGTTGGGATGCCTGCCCCTAGTGCTTAGGCATGAACTATGCCAAGGTAGGTAACATATGTCTTGAGCGTGGAAAAGATTCATCTCCCTCAGACATGGGGACAAACCTCGGTTGCGGGCGGCGTCGACTTGGGTTTGGCCACCTCTTCACCATCTGGGAGGTGTATGGAGATGTCATAATGCGAGCACGTTGAGGGAGAGGCCTATTCGTGCACGTTCGTTTTTCGACGACACCCGACTCTTGCTCCCTAGTCACGCGGGGCACCTCATTTGGAGTTGCAAGGGCCTTCGCTAGCACCATGTCAGATAATTGGTGCTCAACATGGGTGAGTGGCACCCATATGTCTTCTTGTTGATCACTATCTCTTGTCGATGGAGAGCCTGAGTTTACCATCACGACATTAACTGCATGGTAGTCGAGGTTGATAGCTTCTTGGTCTATGTTGATTCTCTTTTTGTCGATGGCCTTTTGGAGCCATTCCTTGAAAGTGATGCAATCCTTGATAGTGTTCCCAACATACCTATGGTACGGGCAATACAACGGGTTATTAGTCATCCTGACCTGTTCAGGCCTTCGTGGTTCAGCTAAGTTCAGCGCTCCATGTTCCATGATTTGCTCAAACATTCCCTTAACCAAATCGCGACGAAAGGTGTATTGCTTCTTTAAGAGCTCTTGGAAGGACTAGCGTGGCTTGCCCCCATTCCGATCCTTCTTCTCCCCTAAGCCGGGCAATTGGCCTTGCGATGTGGGGAAGGATGTGGTGTTTGCGTCTATTGGAGCCTTGGCTTTGCCCCCATTCTTTGTCATCTTGGCCGTTGAATCGAAGCGCTCGAACGGGTCAAAAGTTGTTGCATTTTTGTAGAGTTCCATGATTTGTGGGGACTTTTCGAACTCAATCTTAGTGGCGGCCACGGCGGAGCTCAGAGCGCTGAACGTCCTTGGCTCACGTCGAGATACTTTGAGGGACCAATGCTGCTGCATTCCATGGACACACATTTCAATGGCACCTCGAGGTGCATCTCCCGAGCGAGACGCACATAGCTGTTCCGAAAGTGCACGATGTAATCATCAATATTTTCATCACGCTTCTGCTTCACTTGTGATGGCTCAACCACCGAGAAGTCTTTCTTCATAGCAACAAAATGTTTCTTGAATACTTCTTTCATGCTTGCCCAGCTGTTGATGCTACCGACCAGCAAGCGACTATACCAGTGGAAAGCTGGGCTAGTTAGGGACCTAGAGAATTGTCATAGCAATAATGATGCATTGTTGGCAGTGTCCTCGCATGCTGCTTCAAAGTACTTGAGGTGCTCCCTAGCATCTCCGGTGCCATCAAATTGCCGGAACTTGGGCGGGTGCCACCATGAAGGGAATGGAACTAGATCGTGCCATGCTTCATATGGCTTCTCGAGCTCGCTTTCCATCGATTGAGGAGTCTGATCAATAGTGATCAGTTTCAACTTCCTGTTCACCAAATTTTTGATTATGTCATGATAATTCTTTAATGTGGTATGTGGTGCACCTGCATTCCCTGATGGGGATGGAAAGCGCAATGGTGGTGGACGAGCACTTGTAGCTCCTTCAAACTCCTCGATTTGTGGATCACGCCCAGCGGGGTGCGTAGCAACATGTGGAGCACTCTGGGTTAAGGTCGTGACTTGTTCAACCAACTGATCAAATTTTGTTGACATTTCATTTATCATTCGCCCTTGTTCTCGGACTTGTTGTTCCAGATTTGCTTCTAAACATCCTGCAGGTGGCTCACGCCCATCTACCGTCATGTGGGCTGGTGCAGCATTAAAGACATCGGAAAATTCACCCGTTCTAAGAGAACAGATGGGGCGAGTTCACGATAATGAGGTGACATCGGATGTACTTCCAAATCCTCAGATGAATAAGATTTGCTTGCAGTCATACCATCACGTGGATCCCCACGCTCTCTTTCTTCGTTCGAGACACATTTCATCTTCTCAGTTGCGATGGATTTGAGTCGTGTGCTAGCTCCAGCCCGGTCCGCGATGTGGTGCAGATCATCAGGGTGTTGAGGTAGTCGTGAGGCGATGTCAGTGTAATGCCGAGGAGATATATTGCCTGTCAGATTTTCCCCTGCGGTTATGGGGAGACACAGTGCTGAAAAGTCCCCACCTTGTGATATGGGTGCATTTTCTTCTGAGCTTTTAAACCATGACCAAACATGACCCAGACTAGGTAATATTGTCTTTGGGAAACTTGCCTTTGGGTTTGGCACTATTTCTTGATGAGACGAGTAACTAAACTCATGTGAAACTGGAGGTGGTACCCACCCAGCATCTGATCTAGGAACAGCGTGTTCTGCCGACATAGCACACACAACTACATCTTTTTGTAACTCTGTTGTGTTCTTTGCTTCCTCTTGAACAATGACAGTTTGAGTTTGCTGTTGAGGAGATGCATCACTCTTATTGCGGATACACGGGTGTATGCCGGATCTTGAGATGATGAGTGATTGTCAACTGGTATGATGTGCATGTTCTTTCGCTTGTGTTGTGTAGGTGTCGAGCATAGAGACGGTGATCGAAGGCAAGGTGAAGGTCAAGTAGAGATGTGCCGTGCCGATGGACCCAGAGCGGTGAAGGGCGGACGTGAGGCTTGGACTGACGGACCGGTGGCCTGAGGATCGGCCGTGGTGGCTGACAGCCTGGGACAGCGACAATTGAAGACTTGCGGGTGGATGGGGTGCACAGGCGGTGCATCCCTCTATGGCGTCGGTTTGGTGGTTGAGCCATAGAAAAACCACCTAGTGGACGGTTTCCAGGTTTGGGCCTCAAAACCTAGGTGCGACCGATTTCCGTGTTTGGGCCACAAAACTCGGGCTGAGGACGGTTTCCAGGTTTGGGCCTCAAAACCTGGGCACTGGCGGGTTTCTAAGTTTGGGCCACAAAACTCAGGCGACGTATGACAGGTTTCCTGGTTTCGGCCTCAAAACCGGAGGGGAGGTCCGTGAAAAGGACGAACATCGAGGTGGCGGCACGTGGCGGCATCCGGTGAGGTCGCGTCGAGGCGAAGCTACCTGATGTGCGGGCGTGGCCGTCGAATCGACATCAACATCGAGTTGGTCAGGAATACCCTTAGGGTTAGCCTGCTCGCTCATTAGTAGTAAGGGTAGAAGGGGAATAATTGTATTAGGCTATATTAGGAGAGGCATCCCCTCCCTCCAAACTATCTCAGCCATTGCTATTTTCATTCTAGGGTTTCCTGCTTCCCATTCCCTGCTGTAGCTACTGAGATCCGCAGAGACGGTGAACCATACCTCTATGTATTTGGATTTTGTGGAAATGGGACCGGATTCCCATTGTCTCCTCGTGGGGACGAATTTCGGCTGGCAATTGTGATTCGCGTTTTGAACTTGTTCTTCGCGTTCTTTGTTTCTCCACGATTTTCCCGTCACTCGATCTCCCTCCTCGCTGCGTCTTTTTCGAATCCACTTGAATCAACTTGTTCTTTGATGTGAGGAGAACATTTCCATCGAAGGAATTTATCTCTACCATCACGAACATGTAGATCAGGTCGATTAAAGTTTCATGCAACTTTTTCGTTCCAACACCTTCCCTTTCGATTTCCGGGAGTTTGAGTTGATTTGAGCGGATGATTTCTTGGGGATAGTCTCCCAACTACCTCATGATCATTTCTCCAATTTTGGGATCAAGGGATTTTGATTTGGATCAGATTTGGGAAGATTTGGTGAGAAGGCGACCGAAATCGCCCTCACTGTGTGTTCCCGGACAGTCCGCCGGTTGAACCGCGGACAGTCCGAGTGTCGGGCTCTCGTCAGGTCAGTAGCTGTGTGGCTCAGCTGATTTGCTTTTGATTGAACGGCGGACAGTCTGCCGTAGTCGGTCGCGGATAGTCCGCGAGTCGACCAGGGAACTTCAGCAGCAGTGCTGTTTTGGGGATTTTGCCGGCGGACAGTCCGCCCTTCCCCGCGGATAGTCTGGCAGTACCACGGACTGTCCTGGACCGTACCCGCGGACAGTCCGGGAACTCGCTGAGTGTTGGTTTTTATTGCGTTTGCTCTCCCGACTTTTCCGCTTGTTTTCCGGATTTCTCGTTTGGCCCTAGAGCTCATCAAGGAACCTCTCTAGGTATCTTTGCTACTTGTTAGCATCGGTATTTGGAGATTTCCCAATGTAGTTGTCCATCTACCTTTGGAAGTCAGTTTTTGGGGTTGAACTTGAGTTGGAGTTTTCATGTTTTGGTTTGCTCTCGTTTGGTGGTGCCTCGCTGTGATCCTAGGGATCATCGACCCTCTTTCCAAGGGTCGTGGGCATCACGTTTGGGTCCGAAGCTTTGGGGGTTGATTTGTTGGGACAAAGGCAAAAGTTTCGAAAGAAATTTTTAGGCTCTCATTCACCCCCCTCTGGTCGCCTTGCTTTAGCATTCTCGATCCTTCAATTGGTATCAGAGCGGGTTAAGGATCTTCCACCTTAGCCGGTTCCAGATCCACAGAAGGCGAGATGGATCGCGACATGGGCAAACCGCCATTTTTTGATGGGATGAACTATGCGTATTGGAAGATACGCATGTCGGCCTATCTCCAGAGTATGGGTGCTTCTATTTGGGAGATTTGCAACAAGGTTGATTACATGGTCTCGGCTGCTCGTGTGACTCAGCTGCAGATCGATGAGCACGATGCCAATAGCTGAGCCCATAATGCTCTTTTCTCATGTTTGAGCATGTCTGAGTTTGATCGCGTTTCTCACCTCCCCACGGCTCGGGAGATTTGGGCAACCCTCATGCGCTTCCATGAGGGAACCACTCAAGTCAAATCTCATCTCTACGAGTCGCACAAGCGGGAGCATGAAAACCTTCGACACATGCCTGGCGAGAGCATATAAAGTTTATTCGCTCGCTTTCAGGTGATTGTCAACAGGATGAGGGCTAACAAGGAGCTGTTGCCTTTCGACGATCATGAGAGGGCTCTCAAACTTTTACACACTCTCGATCGGTCGGTGTGGGACTCCAAGGTTTAGGCGATCATCGAATCGCCTAACTATGAGACTCTCAAATGCGACGAGCTCTTTAGTAAGCTCAAGTCTAGTGAGGTTGATGCCATGACGAGGGCTTCTTATGAAAATCCTTCTGGTCCATCGATGGCTTTGCTTTCTGGCTCCTCTGCTAACCCCTCTGGAGGCTTTGCACTTTCTTCTCTTCTTTCTGTCACAGAGGAGCAGCTGGAGTTCATGGCAGACGACGAGTTGGCTCTGCTTGCCAACTGGTTCTCGCGATTCCACAACAACCGCATGAACCATCGCCACGGAGGAGGACGAGCTGGATGCTACGAGTGCGGCGACCCCGACCACTTCATCGCCAACTGCCCCAAGAAGAACAAGCAAGTTTTTGGGAAGGGCAATCATGGGCACAAGTATGAATCCAGAAAGCACAAGGAGAAGTACATCCTCGCCAAGCACAAGCGGAAGGGTGGCTACAACAAGGAGTACATCAAGAAGATGTACTTGGAGAATGCCCAGGCCGAGCAGTGCGCTTTCTTCGCCACACTTAGCGACGTTGACGACTCGGATGACGACTCCGCTGCATCAAGTGACGACGAGTCCGAGAAGAAGAAGAAGATCGAGGACAAGCTGAACGGTCTCTGTTTCTTCGTCGACAACGAAGGCTTCTGCACCATGGCCCTCGGCGATGAGGTCAACGGCGAGCTGGAGGAGATCCCTCAGAACGATGATGACGACGACACCTCCCAGGTATCACAGACCCTCGATGAGCTTTCTGCTGAGGTCAATAAACTTACTGCCGCCCTCCTTAGTCAAAATAAGCTGCTTAGGCGTGCTGCTAGTGAGAGAAAGGAGTTTAGGCAGAAGTGGGAGGATGCGGTGAAGGAGCTTGATTCTGTCAAGTCCACCGTTGTCGTGACTATGGAGGATGAGTGTGAGATGTGCTCCAAGCACATAACTGACCTTCTCACTTTGAGGGGGAAGTATGTTGCTTTGGTTGGAGAGATGGATGAGCTTAGGGCTACATCCGTGTTGCTGGGTGCGTCCAAGTCTTGTGTAGGCTTGCAATCCTAGTTGGCAAAAAAGAATGCCAAGATTGTGTCTCTTGAGAAGGCCAGCTCGGATAGCACTTGTGTGTCTAGGTGTGCCCTATGTGAGGGTTTGGAGATGGAAATTGCAAATGCGAAGCATGACAAGATGCAAACCATGGAAGAAAACACATATCTTCGGACCATCTTGTCATGGGTTTCTAGTGGTGAGCCGAAGCTTGGGATGATGATTGCCCAATTCAAACGTGCTGCTGGAGATTCTGGTGTTGGTTTTGCTCAGGGAGTGGAGAGTGCTACATCTTTTGGGAAGGTTGGAGAGTTTAGTGGTCTTAAACCGAGTGAGAAGCCCAACTCAACCACTACTCCCAATCTAACCAAGATTCCACCCAAAGAACCTCTCAAGCCGAACACCAAGGATGGAGTGTTTGTGGAACCTCCAAGAGCTCCACCTAAGAAACAGACATGGGCTCCAAAACCAAACCACCTCAAGAACAAGCTAGACACTATGCCGCCAATCCATGAGGAGCTCATGCCACAAAAGAACCAAGTGATCCACACCCAATACTGTGAGTACCAACAACCCCCTATGAGAGCGGTGAGGTACCACTGTGAGCACTGGTGGGAGAGATGGACACTTGAGGGAGTTTTGCTTTCGGCGCAAGAGAGAGGAGCGTCGTGCAAAGGAGATGAACAACTCGGACATGTACTATCCTTTCCATGTTGTACATGCGTCGAAGGTTCAAAGAAGGATTGCTAGGCCTAGAGGTCCAATGCCTCAAGGTCCTACGCCGCAAGGAGGACGTGCCCGACGGGATCCTACTTTTGTAGGATATGGACCCCATGGCGGTGGCTTTGTTGTTGAGTGTTACCCCCACGGCATTTTGACTATCGCGATGGACGCTCTTCCCTTAGCGGACCACATTTTCGTATACGTGGTGATCGCTTTCCCCGTAGGCGTGCCAGGAATGGTTTTGCTACTAACTGTTCTTTTGAGCAGCCGACCCAACACTGGTATTCTTCCCATTTTACTCACCCCAGTGTTGGACCGTATGCTCACCCTATGTCTTTATATTGATGTAGGTAAAACAATTGGAGGACATTTGGTTGGTGGATTCCGGGTGTTCAAGGCACATGACCGGAAATGCCAAGTGGTTCTCCAGTCTTAGTCCAGTTGCCGGAAAGGAGTTTATCACTTTCAGCGACAATAGCAAAGGTAAAGTGTTGTCTCGTGGGTCGGTGCGAGTTAATGAGCACTTTGTGTTGCGTGATGTTGCTCTTGTTTCTAACTTGCATTTTAACCTTCTTTCTGTTTCGCAACTTTTTGATGATGACTATGAGATTCGTTTTAAGACTTATCTCAGTCGTATTTTGGATCCTCAGGGGCAATCTTGTGTGTTTGATTTCTCCCTTTGGAAAAGTCTTTCGTGCGAATTTCTCGGAGTCTTTTGGCATTTCTCGTTGTCTTTTGGCTGGACCCTCCTCCTCTGGTCTTTGGAAGTGGCATAGGAGACTTGGTCACTTGAGCTTCGACTTGCTTGCAAGGCTTATTTCACTTGGCTTAATCCAAGGAATGCCCAAGTTACGCATGGAGAAGAATCTTGTTTGCCATTCTTGAAGACATGGGAAAATGGTTGCCGCTCCTCACCATCCTGTGCATCAAGTTATGACCAAGCGCCCTGGAGAGCTTTTTCATATGGACCTTGTCGGTTCGGCTCGGGTGAGCTCGGTTGGTGGGAAGTGGTATGTGCTTGTTGTTGTTGACGACTTTTTGAGATATTCGTGGGTTTTCTTTTTAGCTAAGAAAACTGAGACTTTCGCTTTTACTCGCAATCTGATTTTGTGACTTTGGGGGTTGTTCCCTAAGAACTCGATGAGAGCTATTCGTAGCGATAATGGTTCCGAGTTTAAGAACTCAGATTTTGAGAAGTTTTGTAACTCTTTGGGTTTAGAGCATCAGTTTTCTCCCCCCTACACGCCGCCACAAAATGGTGTTATAGAGATGAAAAATTGGACCCTCGTAGAGATGGCCAGGACGATGCTCGATGAGCATAGGACTCCTAGGCGTTATTGGGTCGAGGCTATAAACACTGCATGCTATATTTGCAATCGCATTTTTCTCCGTGCTTTTTTGAAGAAGACTTCTTATGAGTTGTGATTTGGGAAGCAACCCAAAGTGAGTTATTTTACAGTTTTTGGTTCCCATTGTTTTATACTCGAGAAAGGCAACTTGGACAAGTTTGAGTCTCGCTCTTCTGACGGTGTATTTTTGGGTTATGGTAATCATACTTGAGCATATCGTGTACTTAACCTTGATACTAACCGAGTCATGGAGACATCCGATGTCACCTTCGACGAGACCATGCATTGTCCTTCTTCTAGATTTGAGCGTGCAGGTGATCACGAGGTTGGCGAACCTCTTTTTGATGATGAGGAAGAAGGTGCTGAAGGGATTGATGATCCAGCACTACCTCCACCTGCTGTGCCGATTGGGTCGACTTCGACCACGACTTCTCGCGGCCCCGACCCGTCTTCTTCTACTACATGGGGGTCGTGTGATCCACCACCTCGGGCTGTACCACTTGTACCCGAGGAGGCACCAGCTACTGTTGAGGGGGAGGTTACTTCAGCGAGGGAGGCGCCACGACACATTCAGTGCCAACACCCACCTCAACAGATGATTTTGAACCCCGAGATGTTGGACACCCACATCCACGAAAGCGTCACTCGGTCGAGGTCACAACAAATCTCTCACTTTGCTCATTCTACATTTGTTGCTGATTTTGAACCCCGAGATGTTGGACACGCTTTATCTGATCCGGATTGGGTCAATGCCATGCATGAGGAGTTAGAAAATTTTGAGAGAAATTGGGTTTGGGTTCTTGTTCCACCTCCTCCTGAGTGTCACCCTATTGGTACAAAATGGGTTTTCAAAAACAAACAAGGAGAGGATGGCCATATTGTGAAAAACAAGGCCAGACTTGTAGCCCAAGAGTATAGTCAGAAGGAGGTGATAGACTATGAGGAGACTTTTGCTCCTGTAGCTCATTTGGAAGCAATTAAGATCCTCTTGGCTTTTGCTGCATCCAATGGTTTCAAACTATTTCAAATGGATGTCAAGAGTGCCTTCTTAAACGGCTAAATACAAGAAGAGGTATATGTGAAACAACCCCCCGGTTTTGAAAATCCCTAGTTTCCAAACCATGTTTTTCAACTTCACAAAGCTTTGTATGGTTTGAAACAAGCCCCTAGAGCCTGGTATGACAGGTTGAAAACCTTTTTGCTTGCTAAGGGTTTTAAAATGGGATGTGTGGATAAAACTCTCTTTCTCCTCAAGCAAGGCAATGACACTCTCTTGGTTCAGATTTACATGGATGATATCATTTTTGGTGGTTCTTCTCAGGCTTTGGTTGCCAAGTTTGCAGATATTATGAGCAGGGAGTTTGAGATGAGCATGATGGGCGAGTTGACTTTCTTTCTTGGGTTGCAAATCAAGCAATCCCAAGAATGGACGTTTGTGGACCAGGGCAAGTACACCAAGGACATATTGAAGAAGTTCGATATGGGTGAGACCAAGCCTCTTCCAACACCCATGTCGACCATGACAGCCCTGGATGCGGACAAGGATGGAGAAGCTGTGGACCAGAAGGAGTACCGGAGTATGGTCGGGTCGCTGTTGTACCTGACGGCGACACGCCCGGACATTCAGTTCGCAGTGTGCCTTTGCGCGCGCTTTCAGGTGTCGATGCGCAGTTCTCACCGTCAGGCGGTCAAGCGCATTATGAGGTACTTATATTTCACACCTGAGTTTGGGATTTGGTATTCTGCTTCTTCCACCCTCTTCCTTTGCGATTACTCGGATGCTGATTTTGCTGGTTGCCGACTTGAGCGCAAGTCCACTTCTAGGACTTGTCAGTTTATGGGTTCTTCTCTAGTCTCTTGGTCCTCTCGCAACCAGTCTAGTGTCGCACAGTCTACCACAGAGGCTGAATATGTTGCTGCGGCTAGCTGCTGTTCGCAGTTGTTGTGGATGATGGCCACTTTGCGTGATTTTGGTCTGAGCTTTTCTCGAGTTCCATTGCTTTGTGACAGCACGAGTGCGATTAGCGTTGCTAAGAATCTCGTGCTGCATTCTAAGACCAAACACATTGATGTGCGCTTTCATTTCTTGCGAGACCACTTTGAGATGGGTGATATTGACCTTCACCATGTCGATACTCATCTTCAGTTGGCAGATATTTTCACCAAGCCTTTGGACCAATCAACCTTTGCTCGGTTGAGAGGTGAGCATGGTGTGTGTTTCCCTTTTAGTTGGGGGAAACATTTTGGTTCTTGTATCATAGACTGACTTCTTTTATTTTGTTCTTGTTTAGTTTTTGCATTTCATCATATTTGCATCTCATCATATTTGCATCTTTATCCTTGCGAGCTTCATGTGTATAATCTGTAGAATGAATCTATGCTCTGATTAGTGTATGCTCCTATGATATATGATGATGCTTGTAGCTTAGGCTCTTCTTCATCACGGATACATGTTGTGAGCTGAGCTATTTTTTCAGAACTGTGAATATGCTTAATTCAACATAAAATTTGAAACATGTTCACCATTGAGATTGGCAACTAGCATGTGTAGAATGTGTTGAAGTCACTTGTGCTATTCCTATATGCTAGGTGGCTATGTCTCTAGTTCTGAGTCTTTCACTTGCTTGGTGTGTTCATATTCTGTTAAAATTTGAACTAAGTCTAAGTGAATTGAAAAGATCGAGATGGGATTACTTGACAGCACATCACGGTATCGAGACTGTTTCTCATTGCACATTGAGCCAAACTTGAGCCGTGTAGTGTAAGACCGAAACCGTTGCTTCAAGCTTCTGATTGCTTATCCATAGGCTTAGCTCGGTTGAAAAGTTAGGCAATGTCAAGTTTTCAACCTCTCGCAATCACATGCTGAAAATTCAAACTTGTGTAATCACCGCTGCAACTCTAATATTTTTTTGAAAACACAAAGTCTATGTTTCATTCTATAGCATGATGATTGAACTTTGCTAGGGGTAGTTCACCTTGTATACATGTTTAGCACTTATGTAACTTCCTGTCTATACATGTTTGGTGCTATTTTGATGGTGAAACCCTTTCTGAATGGCTTACAAAAATTGCTCACTTTGCTCATATGTTCATATTTCGTATTCTGTGATCAGTTTGAGCCTTTGCTGGCATTCTTACTTGTTGTTGAGTCGTCAAATCATCACTCTTTAGAGCATCTATTCTTTCTATCGACTATATACCTGAAGCTGCTAACCTGCATTTGTGAGTCATATGCAATTGCCTTGTTTTGTGCATTTTCAACTAAGGGGGAGAAATTTGACAAATCATGTCCCTAGTTGTGTGCACTATTGAAGGGGGAGTTTGCTCGCTTGTTTTATTTGACAAGTTTTATTGGTCAATTGGTTCCGAGCATTTTTTTCAATTGGTTCGGAGCGTTTCTCCGGTAGTTGTGTTGAGCCTTTGCCTCTTTCTGGAGGGACTAGTTGATTTACTCAGTTTTTGGCTTCCTTGCTATGAACTTCTCGCTAGCAGTGTTGAGCCTATTCTGCCTCTTCTTGAGGGCTAGCTTTGCTTTGCTTGGTTGCGTCGAGCCGTTGCCCATGTCTTTGGGGACCAAGTTGTTTTGCTCACTCCACTTGACCTTCTTTCGGCTTTACTATGCTTTTGGGTCATTTGGTCGAGTTCTCTACTCTTCTACCTTCCTTCTTTCTTCTACCTTCATATGATTTGTGTTGGTAGTTGACAATGCACTCATCAAGGAGGAGATTGCAGATACATGGGTGTATGCCGGATCTTGAGATGATGAGTGATTGTCAACTAGTATGATGCGCATGTTCTTTGTCTTGTGTTGTGCAGGTGTCGAGCACAGAGACGGTGATCGAAGGCAAGGTGAAGGTCAAGTAGAGACGTGCCGTGCCAATGGACCCGGAGCGGTGAAGGGCGGACGTGAGGCTTGGACTGACGGACCGGTGGCCTGAGGATTGGCCGAGGTGGCTGACAGCCTGGGACAACGACAAGTGAAGACTTGCGGGTGGATGGGGTGCACGGGCGGTGCATCCCTCTACGACGTCGGTTTGGTGGTTGAGCCACAGAAAAACCACTGAGTGGATGGTTTCCAGGTTTGGGCTTCAAAACCTGGGTGCGGCCGGTTTCCGAGTTTGGGCCACAAAACTCAGGCTGAGGACGGTTTCCAGGTTTGGGCCTCAAAACCTGAGTGCTGGCGGGTTTCTGAGTTTGGGCCACAAAACTCAGGCAACGGACGACAGGTTTCCCGGTTTCGGCCTCAAAACCGTGGGGGAGGTCCGTGAAAAGGATGAACGGCGCGGTGGCGGCACGTGGCGGCATCCGGTGAGGTCACGTCGAGGCGAAGCTACCTGATGTGCAGGCGTGGCCGTCAGATCGACATCAACTTCGAGTTGGTCAGGAATACCCTTAGGGTTAGTCTGCTCGCTCATTAGCAGTAGGGGTAGAAGGGGAATAATTATATTAGGCTATATTAGGAGAGGCAGTCCCTCCCTTCAAACTATCTTAGCCATTGCTATTTTCATTCTAGGGTTTCCTGCTTCCCATTCCCTGCTGTAGCTACTGAGATCTGCAGAGACGGTGAACCATACCTCTGTGTATTTGGATTTTGCGGAAACGGGACCGGATTCCCGTTGTCTCCTCGTGGGGACGAATTTCGGCTGGCAATCGTGACTTTGATTCGCGTTTTGAACTTGTTCTTAGCGTTCTTCGTTTCTCCATGATTTTCCCGTCACTCGATCTCCCTCCTCGTTGCGTCTTTTTCGAATCCACTTGAATCAACCTGTTCTTTGATGTGTGGAGAACATTTCCACTGAAGGAATTTATCTCTACCCTCACGAAAAAGTAGATCGGGTCGATTCAAGTTTCGTGGCAACTTTTTCGTTCCTACACCTTCCCTTTCGATTTCCCAGAGTTTGAGTTGATTTGAGCAGATGATTTCTTGGGGATAGTCTCCCAGCTACCTTGTGATCATCTTCTCCAATTTTGGGATCAAGAGATTTTGATTTGGATCGGATTTGGGAAGATTTGGTGAGAAGGCGACCGAAATCGCCCACACTGTGTGTTCCCGGACAGTCCGCCGGTTGAACCGCGGACAGTGCACCGGTTGAATCGCGGACAGTCCGGGCGTCGGGCTCTGGTCAGTTCAGCGGCTGTGTGGCTCGGCCGATTTGCTTTTGATTGAACGGCGGACAGTCCGCCGTAGTCAGTCGCGGACAGTCCACGAGTCGACCAGGGAACTTCAGCAGCAGTGCTGTTTTGGGGATTTTGCCGGCGGACAGTCCGCCCTTCCCCCGCGGATAGTCCGACAGTACCGCGGACTGTCCGGGACCGTACCCACGGACAGTCCAGGAACTCGCTGAGTGTTGCTTTTTAGTGCGTTTGCTCTCCCGGCTTTTCCGCTTGGTTTCCGGATTTCTCGTTTGGCCCAAGAGTTCGGTATTTGGAGATTTCCCAACGTAGTTGTCCATCTACGTTTGGAAGTCAGTTTTTGGGGTTGAACTTGAGTCAGAGTTTTCAAGGTTTGGTTTGCTCTCGTTTGGTGGTGCCTCGCTGTGATCATTGGGATCATCCACCCTCTTTCCAAGGGTCGTGGGCATCACGTTTGGTTCGAAGCTTTGGGGGTTGTTTTGTTGGGACAAAGGCCGAAGTTTCGAAAGAAATTTTGAGGCTCCCGTTCACCCCCCTCTGGTCGCCTTGCTTTAGCATTCTCGGTCCTTCACTTATGCCTAGGTGAAGCTTGTTCAACCCCTTCCACAGGCGTTGATGTTTGAGCTGACTCTAACTGGTCTTTTGATGCAGACGTGCTTGGGGTAGCTCTCACTCCCTTATCGTTTCGCCGAATAATAGTCAGACGGGCTTGTTGAGCGAGCATTTCCTCTTCTTTAGCTGAAGAACCGAATTGGCGACCAGAGGGGGGGTGAATGGGAGCCTCAAATTTCTTCTCGAGAAACGATGGCCCTTGTCCCATAAAATCACGCCAAAAGCGCAGACTCAAACATCCAGTGAGTTCACGACATACGAATAGGTGGATACCCTAGGAGATGTCCTAGAGGTACATCAGAACTACCGAAGAACCCCCAAAACCAAGCGCCAAAGCAACGGGGCAAAACTGCACAAGCAAGCTCCTAGAACAATCGAACCTCCGATAACGGAATACCCCACTCATATGGAGAAGAGGAAAGTGTTCGACCCAAACTACTTAGGCCAACTGGTGGCAAAAGCACCTTGGAAATATCCTTATGAAGTTAGGAAACTAACGCAATAGACGGATCTCAAATCGGAGCTCGAACGCAAAAGATACAGACGCTAGAACCAACAAAACTTCGAAAGCAGGACACTTAACTCCTATGGAGAAGAAGGAAGTGTCCGACCAAAAATACTTTGACCAATGGTGGCAAAAGTACTTTGGAATGATCCTTAAGAAGTTATGAAACCAACGCAACAAACGGATCTCAAATCGGAGCTCGTACGGAAAAGATACGGACGAAAACAGCAAAACTGTGGAGTCGCGAACTGTCCGCTAGTGAACCGCGCACTGTCCGCTATTGAACCCCGGACAGTCCGGGAATGAGTCCCGGACAGTCCGCCGTTCAAAAACGAAAACAGCAACCTTGCTGCCCGTGAACAGCCCAAACCCCCGGACAGTCCGGGGATGATTCCCGGACAGTCCGCCACTGTACAGAAAGCCCCAAAACAGCTCGGGACAAAACCAAAATCGATTGGATCTTCACCAAATCGAACGGGGCTGCAACTAAACTTCTTCCAAGTGTTCTTCTACGTGCTGGGAAGCTAATCCTAGGATATCATCGCTCCAAACCAACTAATCCATGAGAAATCGGAAGAACACTAGAAAAGGGGAAGAACGAAGAACGAACGTGATTTCGACCTGATCTATGTGCTCGTGAGGTTAGAGAAGAAATCCTTTGGTGGAAAGAAGGACCACATGACATAGAACAATTTGATTCAAACGGAATCGCAAATCGTCGCTCGGAGAGGGAGAACGAGGCAAATCTCCGAGAGGGGAAAAACCAAAACGCGAAGAACAAAAACGCGAATGGATCCAAATTTCGGCCAACACAAGAGGAGTAAGAAATTGATCCTTGGATTGCTTCGAGACGATCAATTGTGTAGCACACTATGTCGGGTTACAAGCCACTCCTCGCAACAACAAAGCGTGGATGGCGAAAAGCTCAAGAACAAGAGCCACTCCTCTCTCTAACCCTAGCCTCCTCTCAAATCAACCAAATGAGAGTGACACATCCAAGGATGGGCTGCCCTAACCAGCCCCCTTCATATATATAGGCGCACGTCCGGAGACCAAAACGCCCTTTCATGAAGCACTGACCCAAATACCCCATTGAGGGTAAAACCGTCCAACTCGGTCAATTTCCATCCGACGGCCACGCGCCTTCTCATCCTTCGCTTCGCCTCGACGCAAGCTCTAGGATGCCGCCACGTGTCGTCACCGTCAGCCACCGCGCCTTCCTCATCGATAGCTTCGCCGCAACGCAAGCCTCTCGGTGCCGCCACGTGTCGACCGTTCCGTATAGGAACCTATGCCCGGTTTTGAGGCCCAAACCGGTAAACCCGCCAGCCCAGGTTTTGAGGCCCAAACCTGGAAACCGTCCACCCCAAGTTTTGACGCCCAAACTCAGAAACCTGCCACCCCGAGTTTTGAGGCCCAAACTCGGAAACCGTCGAGGGTAGCTTTTTGAGGCTCAGCTACCGAACCCGCACCGTTGACGGGATGTGGTTCGCACACCCCGACCACCGGCACCGATGTCGATGTATGTCCAGCCTCCACGCTGGGCAGAACGCCTTCGCCTTCCTTCTTGACTCGGCCGACGGCACTTGCGCCGCACGCAAGCCCGTGTCCAACCTCCCGCCAAGTGCCACGACGCCATCGTCTTCCTCCCGACTCGGCCGATGCATCGCACATCCCCATGTGCTCTTGCTCGCTGATGCCACGTGCCAGCTACCACAGCTGGTGCTCCGGCCTCTCGGTCCGTCGGTCCAAGCCTCACGTCCGCCCTTCACCGCTCTGGATCCATAGACATGGCACGTCCGCCGCACCGCACGCCCATCCTTCACCGCTCCCGGTCCGTTGGCACGGCACGTCTCTACTTCACCTTCACTTAGGGGTGGTAATGGATCATGACCCTTATCACTCCTTCACAATCCAACTTGACCATTTCTATTTTTAGTTCAAAATCATATAGTATCACTACAAGAAATCTGCCATCTTTTGACATTTGATACATGTCATAATACATGCAAAATAAGTCACAAATCACCAATTATGACACCAAGTTGACAAAAAAACAAATGTCAAAAGATGACTGTCTTTAATGACAACTTGTGACATTTTAGTGCTCATGTCATAATATTGTGACAGTAATTTTAGAAGTCACAAACATTTATGACATCTGCTTTCATGTCATAAGTTCTTACATAGGATGGCTCGTTGATTTGGTAGATCCATACCATCACATACCCCACACATCAGCACAAACAATCCACATTAACATATGTAGGCCCAACAATATATTCCATTCATGACCAAATCAACAAGTTCATAAGTCATACATCAATGTATTTATTACATTCATCAAAAACACCAAACTAATAGTTCAACAAGTGACGTTAGTCACAGAGTTGTCTCAGAAGAAATAAACAGATCAACATCTCTGTCTCACAAGTGACCTTAGTCACCAAACTAATAGTTCAACACATGCTGACAGCTAGTTTTTCTTGGTGTCAGGAGCATGAGTGGATACCTTATGTTTTTGGAATTTGTTCATGTCCTGTAGACATCAAAAACAAACATCACTTGTTGAAACAAATAAAAAAAATCAAAAAGGGACTTTACATATGTGTAAAGCTAAAAGAAATCAATCAAGAGTTTATTTGCGCAGCAAACGTTGACTTATAATAATCTATGCATATATGATCTCACTACACCAACATCATGCATTCTTTGAATAAGTCTATAGAATATGAATTAAGTGCACAACTAGTCCTGTGTAGTTGTTCAAAACAACAGGTTCTACATTGCTCTAGTTTAAAATAATACAATAGCTTCAATTCTATCTCAAACATATGAGTTAGCTGTGTCAAACCAAATCATACAGTACTACTATATATGCTTTCTAAAAATTAAATTACTTATCTACAACTCTAAATTCATATTACTTCTAGCAATTAACAACTCTAAATTCAAATTGCTTCTAGCAGGATATTGATGCTAAATAATCTATCAGTTTAACAATCCTAGATCCTAAAAAGACAGCGAACGAGATCGAACTCACAAACAGTTTTGCTGCTGTTGCCCTGAGAAACAGTTTTGCTGCTGTTGCCCTGAGACTGCTGTTCTACCGGATTATCGTCTACTTTGTTGCTAGCCATTTCATGGAGTGGTGCTGACAGAAATAGGCTTATAAGAGATGTAAGTTCAAGAGAACCATTAGCATGATACTATGTTTCATGTTGAACAAGGTGAAGAGAAAAGTACAACAGTAGCTAGACCCTACCTTAAGATAACAGAGTTCTATTAATAAACAAAGACAAATTAGACATCTTGGTGGCACTAGATAAATCAGCAAGTTTCAACCAACTAAAATTTTCAGCCCTGCAATTCTGTAAATAGCAGAAAAATGCTTAAAAGTATTGGTAACAAAAAGAAATATCACAAAGAGAAACACACTAACATTCCTGTTTATCAAAAAGAGGCCAAATATATCCACATGGAAAGCTGGAAAAAGGGTGTTGTTGCATCATGCACAGAAGGCATATTCCCAACATCTCAAAGGTAACGAAATCAGAAGAAGAAACTCATTCTATGGTAGTGAACAGGTTCAGAGTAAGATTGAAGGACCGAGAATGCAATATCAAGGCGACCAGAGGGGGGGTGAATGGGAGCTCAAATATCTCTTTCGAAACTTTGGCCTTTTGTTCCTAAAATCAACCCCAAATGCTACTAACGACACCCTGATGCCCACGACCCTTGGAAGAGGGTGGATGATCCCTAGGATCACAGCGAGGCACCACAAAGCAAGAACGAACCACACACCAAAAGTAACGACACAAGTTCGACCCTCAAAAACCAAGTCCCGAGCGTAGATAGACGGCTACGTCGAGAGATCCCCAAATACCTATGCTAACAAGTAGCAAAGATACCTAGAGAGGTTCCTTGATCAACTCTAGGGGCAATCGAGAAGTCCGGAAACCAAGCGAAGAAGCCAGGAGAGCAAACGCACTAAACCGCAACAAGCAGCCGAATCCCGGACTGTCCGGCCCTGGGGTCCCGGACTGTCCACCCCTACTGCGGACTGTCCGCGAGGGGATGGCGGACTGTCCACCGGTCAAAACACCGAACCAACACTGCTCCTGCAAGTCCCCTAGACAGTCCTGGACTGTCCGCGGTTTATACCGGCGGACTGTCCGCCAGTCAACCGAGACGCAAACAGCAGAGACTCGCGGCCACTGCTCTGGCCAAGTCTCGACGCGCGGACTGTCCGCGGGAGGAACGGCGGACTGTCCGCGACCTCCCAGTGAGGGCGATTTCGGTCGCCACTCACACAACTCTTCCCAAATCCGAATCAAAACTCAATCCCACGTTCCCAAACTTGGAGAAGATGATCACGAGGTAGTTA
The DNA here is from genome assembly GCA_009763385.1 of Coix lacryma-jobi var. lacryma-jobi. Taxonomy (NCBI): domain Eukaryota; kingdom Viridiplantae; phylum Streptophyta; class Magnoliopsida; order Poales; family Poaceae; genus Coix; species Coix lacryma-jobi. Next base: position 60,665,113 of record CM019828.1, on the reverse strand, counting down.
GAAGACTATCCCCAAGAAATCATCCGCTCAAATCAACTCAAACACCGGGAAATCGAAAGGGGAGGAATATCAACGAAAAAGCGCCACGAAAACGAAATCAACCCGATCTACTTGTTCGTGAGGAGATAGATGAATTCCTTCGGTGGAGATGATCTCCTCACTATAAAGAACAAGTTGATTCAAACGGATTTCGCAAAGACGCAGTAGAGAGGGAGATCGAGTGACGAGAAAATCGCGGAGAAACGAAGAACGTGAAGAACACGAACAAAACGCGAATCAAGTCATCGATCTGCAACCGTGTGGCTACCACACGCTACAACAGTGAGATTACGGTCTCACTTCCTCCAAATTTTCAGTACACAGAGGTATGGTTCTCTGCGGATCTCAGCTAGCTACAGCAGGGGATTGGGAGAGCAGAAAACCCTAGAAGCAAAGAGCAAATGACTGAGATGAGAATGGGAGGAGGGTGTCTCCCTCTACTTATCCTAGTTCTAATTCCTACTCTACTCCTCTCTAATTACAGAGCGAACCAGCTAAACCCTAGGGTTATTCTGGACCAACTCGTGGTAGGTGGTGATCTGACGGCCACGCCCACACAACTGGTAGCGTTGCCCCGACGCAACCTCACCGATTGTCGCCACGTGCCGCCACCGCTCTGCACGTCCTTTTCCTGGACTTCGCCCCCGGTTTGTGGCCCAAACCGGGAAACCAGCCTTCACGACCAACCCCCGGTTTTGAGGCCCAAACCGGGAAACCAGCCATCCAAGGCCTGAGTTTTGTGGCCCAAACTCAGCAAACCCGCAGTACCGAGGTTTTGAGGGCCAAACCTGGAAACCGTCCTCAGCCTGAGCTTTGTGGCTCAAACTCGGAAACCATCAGCGCCCAGGTTTTGAGGCCCAAACCAGGAAACCGTCCACTCGGTGGTTTTTCTGTGGCTCAACCACCAAACCGAGCCGTAGAGGGGATGCACCGCCCGTGCACCCCGTCCACCGACATGTGTCCCCAAGTCCTCGACTCAGGCAACACCATGCCCGCAAGTCTTCGCTCGTCGCTGTCCCAGGCTGTCTGTCACCACAGCTGATTCTCGGGCCACCGGTCCCTCAGTCCAAGCCTCGCGTCCGCCCTTCGCCACTCTCGGTTCATCGGCACGGCACGTCTCTACTTGACCTTCACCTTGCCTTTGATCACTGTATCCGTGCTCGACACCTGCACAACACAAGCCAAAGAACATGCGCATTATCCCAGTTGACAATCACTCATCACTCAGAGACTCAGCATACACCCATGTATCCGCAAAGATATTCCTCATTCACTAGTCGAATTTAGTGCTAAGCACCTCGTATCTGTAACAAACTATATACAGAGCAAATAAATAAGTTGCCATTGTAGTAGTGAAGCGATGAAACAATAAGTAATCTGGAATGAGCATAGACATGAATAATTTGGATAAGATCACAGATTGGTATAAAAATAATTAACTTGTGGTGCTGGACTGGGCAAAGAAAACTGAACTTGGTAATAAATCAGCTTCGAAATGTATATGGGTTAGCCTTAAATTATTTTTAGACGTCAATTTTCAGAACAGAATTAATTTTTTTAGACCTAGTTAGAATAACATAAAGTCTACATGCATACAACATGTCATCTGTGCAACGGCAAAAAAACTGTGACAATAGCAAACACCTATTTAACATATATCTCAGTTTCATGTTTACAAGCAGCCAAGCACTAATCGCAATAATCAAACTAGTGCTACAACCATGTCCTGCTGCTAAATAAATATATTATTGATTTCCAGTCAACTGCTAGTGAAGGATCCACTCGTCAATCTAACTTGAGCTAAGTATTGTAAGTACAACATTACTTTGAGGTAATATCATAGGAGCACGCGCAGAAGCCACTTGTAGTTAATATCCTAGGAGTTGTATTTGCTGCATCTGCCAACTGAAACTAGTGTTGCCAATTGATCACAAATGAATAGGCAGTTCACAAAATTATCTGTGCATATTGGCATTCAACTAGAAGCAAAAGCTAACTCACCAAGTTATGTGAAACAGTGACGGACGAGAGGATATGGTGTCTAAAGGGTCAGCCCTGTCCTCCATGCACAGAAAGTACACTAGAGTGAGCCCAAAATAGTAATGCTGTCAAACTGAAGGCACACGATTTTTAGGTTATGATATTTAGAAAATGGTGTTATCTGAATTTCTATCAAATAGTTCAAAACTTGACCGTTTGGGAAATCTGCAACATGCTACAGCAGAACCTGTGGAACTCTACAGTATTTCCTTTCTTAGTAAAAAGGAAGATGAATTGAAATAAGAACTAAAAAGCTTACCACTCCCAAATTTGCCATCGGAACGCATCTGGCAAGAGCTTGACATATTGCCCACCAAACAAATATAGTGAGCTGAGCATACAAAGTCAGGTTTGCAAATAATAACAGTACAACTATAATCTCAAATCAGACATTTGCTTCGAAATAAATCCCAAATCAGTAGTGATGCTTTGAAAAGACAAATTGGCTTAGAATATCTAGTATAGATAAGTAACCATGTCTCTCATTTTTAACACCTAGTGGCTAAAATTGCAGATACAATTTGCATTTCTTCGTTTAGCCATCACTTGCAACCCTGAAAGTGCATTGGATATCTGGAACACAGAGATAAAACCAGAGATGGATTAATACCTAAGTTTTGGCCAAGAGGACATGACAATGAAGTAAAGGCTGCACCATGGACCTGTATTGTCCCAGCTAAGCACCTGACATCGCAGTGTCGCACTGACCCCAATGCCCAAGCAATGGTATGCCACCGGTCGGCCGGAAGGACGAGTCTGTGATTTGCATCCTTGGAACGGTGAAGCGGACAACAGACTTAGGGCGTCCGCAATGCTGTTCAAATCACTAGCTATTTGCTCTCTAGGAAGAATGTTATTGGCTGTCAATGACAACTTACAAATAGCTAGCTAGATGACACATATAAATAAATACTATTTTGATGAGGCAACTTACAAAAGTAGTACTCTTATTGGCTATCGAGGAAAGAGATCAAATAGCTAGTTATTGGGAAGTCGCTAGCTATTTGATCTCTCTCCTCGATAGCCAATAAGAGTGTTAGTTTTTTATTATTTTTATACGTCATCTCGCTAGCTATTTGTAAAGTGCTATTGAGAGCCAATAGAATTCCTCCTAGCTAGCTATTTGATAACCATTGCGGATGGCCTTAGGGGAAAATAAGAATCGAACCTCAATTTCAGGGAGAACAAAACGTGTGCCTCATCTAGTGACTCGGAACCTCACCTTAGCTCTCCGCCGCCATGGCACCGCCCGCGTCATCATCCCCAGGCATGTATCTGGTGGAGGCCAACTGCTGTGTCTCCTTGGTCAGACACCGCGTTGTCCGTTTCCAGGCGCAACGCTTGGCCGGGAAGGCGGAGGGAGAAGGGGACGGGGATGGGAGGCCGCGGAGTGGTCCTGTGGCGTCGGATCAGACGAGGAGGAGTCAACAATGGCGAGCGGCTCCAAAGCTGGCTGGGGTCGGGGCGGTTCCAGGCGATGCGCTTGGTCGAGGAGTTGATGGGAGAAGGGGACGGAGACGAGAGGGCGCGGAGTGGTGGTGTGGCCGTGTGGGTTCGGATCAGGTGAAGAGGAGTCGGCAGTGGCCGGCGGCTCCATAGATGGCTGGCTAGGGTTTGGGGTGAGGGCTCGGATTGGGGGTGGAAGTCGCGAGAGCGGGGGCGGCGGATGGAGCGGAAGGGCTTTGTTTCCTATAGCGAACTGATCGGACGGACATGGCTGCAAAGGCACTGTAGAACGGTTGTTTAAGGTGGAAGGGAAACTAAAGATCTTAATATTAATATTAATAATAATATATATATGGTGATAATAATGCACGGGACAGCCAAAATTTTCAGGACCACTAATTACTCTGTCTCAACTTGTACAGAAAAATTATAAAACACATGGAAAAAATATTATCAGTAAAACCTAGAGAGATAATTTTTTTCGTGCAAAACCTACAGAGATAATTTTTTTCCTGTGAGGGAGGTGAACTCTGCGGCACTCGAATAAAAAATATTCAGCACATAGGGAAAATGTAGTTTCCAGTAGTATTATGACATGACAAAGAAAGTCATAACGCACCATTCTACTAGCATCAAGATATTTTTTATGACATAAATTAATTAAAGTCACTAAGTTGATCTAGTTCTTTGAAAAAAGTTATAAACTCATCAAAGTAGTGACTATTTAGTCTAATGTCATGGGGTATTTGTCATAAGATGACAGATTTTTTTGTAGTGTATTACGGCCCGATCCTTATTGAGCCCGATCTTTAAATTTGCTAGGCTAAATTTTAGAGCCCTTTCCCACCCCTACCTTCACCTCGCCATCGACCACTGTCTCCGAGCTCAACACCTGCACATCAACACAGCCAAGAGACACATGTTGCACACGCACACTAACCCGGTAAACACACACAACTCAACACCACCGGTTAGTCATAAACATTAAGCGCATAGCAAATAATGACTCAACCGGAAAAAAACCTCAAACCTTCCTCATCAATGTCAATCATTCATCATATATGTTCTCAATCTCCCCCTTGATGAATGCATTGACTAACAATAAAACCACAAAGGAAGGGTTTGAAGGCAAGCCTCACTCAAGTGCCCAAAAGCCAAGTAAAAGCAAATACAAGGCCACTTGGAATGAGGAAGGATCATGAAAACTCCAAATAAAAGCTCTCGGTCCCGAAAGAAACGAGAAAAGCGGGCAAAGCCTCCACACAAACGAAGAGTCAAGAGAAACAAGAGTTTCATGAAATCCCAAAAAGGCACTCAAAAACCAATTTCAAATAAATTGTCAAACAATCATCACAAAAGAAACCAAGGTTCTTATCAACTTGGAAGATTCTTATCCACTTGGGATTCAAAATTTCTCCCCTTGATGATTGAATTGACAAAAACTAGGCATAAGAGATGGTTTGAGATACCAAAACCGAGAACTATGTCCCCAAAGACATGGGCAACGACTCAACGCAACCAAGCAAAATCTAAGCAAAACTCCATAAAAGAGCAAAAACTCAGACAAAGAGCGAAAGACTTGGTTTCCAAAGACATGGGCAACGACTCGACGCAACCATGTCAAAAATGAGCTAGCCCTCAAGAAGAGGCAAAAAAATGCTCAACACCACTAGCTCAAGGCTCGATACCAATTGAGGCTAAATCAATGCATAAGAATGCAAAACTGCTAGTCCCTCAAGATAGATGCACAAAGGCTCAACACAACTAGCAGTAAACTCGATACCAATCACAAACAGCCAGAAATTGGTGAAAACAGCTAGTTCTTCAAGACAGAGGCACAGAGGCTCGACACAACTAGCTGAAGGCTCCATACCAATCGAAAAATACCAAACAGCAACTCCTAGTCCCTCAAGACTGAGGCAAAACGGCTCAACACGACTAGCAGGCTCGATACCAACTGAGAAAACACAAAAAGAAGCTCAAAACCAAATGGAGCACAAACATTCGGAGCACGTGGAGAAGCAGCAAAGCAAAAGGGACTCCCCCTGAAAGCAAGCCTAAACACAAAGGCTATGCATCAAAGCTCAGGACACCAAATGCACTTCATACCAAAAGATGGATACCAATTGAAACACATAAAAGAGCTAAACTCCGCCTAGCTCAAGGCTCTCCCCAAAATGCATGACTCTCCTCTTTGTGCCAACACATAAACTCCCCCTTGCAAACAACTTCTCCCCCTTGACAAAGGGAACATGCTGAGGGGTTTTGATATTTTTCCACAAAGTTGACACAAACACAAGACAAGTCATCAATCGAAAGCATATGGGGGTAACCACAAGGTGTATCGGAGATGGGGATATGTACACTAAGCTAAAAATGTATGATATGCACAATGCAACAGCTTCAAGTGTATAGCAATCAGAATGAAAAGATGCTCAAAAGGGTGCTGCCCTGAAAATGTAGCAACCAATACAAATGCTAGCAAAGGCTCAAACTGATCAAGTGAATACGAAATATGAACAATTAAGCATATGAGCAGTTTTAAGCCATTTGAAAAGGAGTCCACCACTAAAATAGCACTTAGCATGGATAGACAGGAAATCAACCAAGTGCTAACTCAAGTATAAAAGGTGAACTACCCCTAGCAAAGTTCAATCATCATGCAATAGAATGAAACATAGACTTGTGTTATCTTCAAATTTTTATTGGAGATTGCAGCGCTATTAACACAAGTTCAAATTAAAGCATGTGATTGCGAGAGGTTGAAAGCATGGTCATTGCCTAACTTTTCAACCGGGCTAAGCCTATGCAACAAAAGCAATCAGAAGTTTAAAGCACCGATTTCGGTCTTACACTACGCGGCTCAAGTTTAACTCCATTGTGTAATGAGAAACAGTCTCGATACCGTGATGTGCTGACACATGCAATCCCATCTCGATCTTTTCATTTCACTAGGCTTGGATCAAATTTTAAGCACAGGGTAAATATGAACAATCCAAGCAAGTGAATGACTCAGTGCAAGAGACATAGCAACCTAGCATACAAAAGATAGCACAAGTGATCTCAACACATCCTACCCATGCTAGTTGCCACTCTCAATGGTGAACAAATTAAAGGTTTCATAGTTGATTAATCAAGTTCACCATTTGCAAAAATAGCTTAGCTCATAACATGTATCAAGTGATCAAAAAGAGCCTAAGCTACAAGCATCATCATGAATAAACAGGGCATACCAAAATGAGCATAATCTCATTCTCATCACTATATACATGAAGCTCTAAAATGCACTAAAAACATGATGAAATCCTTGCAAAAACTAGTCTATCAAGACAAAGCAAAAACTAGCCTAAGAAAGAAGACCCAAAACAAAAAGGGTATCGGAGAAGTCAAACTATGATACAACAAGCAAAATGCTTCCCCATCTAAAAGAGAAACACACACCAAACTCACAAGAGAAGAGCCAAGAAACGCTCAAGCGAACAGCCAGCGGAATCCACATCAAAAAGACCACATAGCAGAAAGAGGTCGAAGAAGAGGAGTACCAAAATCCGAACTCAGAAGTGTGTCGGAGGTACCTCATGATGCGCTTGACCGCCTGCTTGTGTGATACCTGAGGGGTCGCCTGAATCAGCTGAAGTCTCCAGGGCGCCTGCCTCGCCGAAGTCGTCTCCCCCTCGCCTGATGTTGTCGCTCCCACAGGTGCAGCTAGTGCTCGCTGGAGATGCTGCTTGAACAGAACCCCAAATCATGGGATCGGGTCCGTGAGCCGAAATGCTCTCTCCAGGCTCCTGTTCTCCTGCACACTCAAAGCAGAAGAAAACACAAGGCATTGTCTTGTCCAGTGTGACCTCAAGGTCTCCACAAAATGGTTAGTCACATTATAAGCATAAGGTGAACTCTCAACAAAAAGAAGCCTACCTATGAATAATACCGCAAGGAGATTTGAACTCAAACTAGTCAAGACTACTATGCAATAGGATAAAGCACTATATAGCAAAATGTAGCCTAAAGACATGATCAACCCAAACACAGCCTAAACCTCAACACATGCTACAATGCAAGATAATGATAGCAATAGATCCAAAAGCATGTAACATGACACAAGAGTGAAAGGCTAGTGCTCAAACTAAACATGTCAACATGATACATGTAGCTAACCAAAACTAGCACCTGAAAAGCGACACCTAATGAACATCATACCACTACAAATCAAGCTCATGGATAAATATGGTAAAACATGGCATAATGTTCATGAGGATCACAAACTAGCATGAAAAGTGGAATAGCCACCAAAGCTGTACACAAGGCTAGCATGACATGATATACAAGATAGCACATGCTAGTCTACATCAAAACATGCTACAAAGAAAAATGTACATGTAAGAACTATACAAGTGAGCACATGATAGTCCATCTCATACCACAAGAAAATAGAACATGAATGTACAAGGTATGAGTGTATAAGAGTGCTCACCGAGTAGCAAAAACCTCTTTGGAGGCAAATCTAAGCGGATGTAGAGAACCATCAAAAACTTGATCACATCTAAAAGACCAAGTTCCATTTGGTGCATGTTCTCCACTTCGCGTCCTCATATCTACACACAAGAGGACAAAATAACCCGAGTCTTGGATCCCGAAGGATTAGGAAGCATGTACTTGGGAACCCAAGACTTGGTCACAAAACTCAACTTATCTTGTGGGTTAGCATGATGCAAATGTTGGTTCAAATGCAATTTTGAAACACCCTTGGAAGCATTCCTCAAAAGGACAACTCGAGGAGAAGAACGAGTCGCACCACGGGAAAGGAGGCAAACATCTTCCAAGGTTTTTGTAGAAGAACCAATAGAAGCACCATGAAAAGCATGACGTGGACCAAGAGAAGAAGCACTAGAAGAATATCCACGACCATGACCTATCCCACTAGAAAAGGAGTCATAAAACCCATCAACAAAGAGGGGCTTCTTACTAGGAACACAAGTATTCATGCCATGAGAAGGGCTATGAACCACCAAGTTCCTAGAAGAGCGAGCTTGGCGCAAGCATTTGGCACGCCGATAGCAAAAGCTTTCTTGATGCCCATCTTTCTCACAAAAAGAGTAATGGTACAAAGGCCTATCAGAAGGCACACCATTCTCCGACAAGTGAGAAGTCCCTTGGGTCTTAGAACAAGAAGCATCAACAACCAACTTGGTGCCATCACTAGGAGCACACGTGCCATGGGAAAGGCTACGTGGCTTCCTAAAAGCCTTAGCTCGAATATGTCGCTCGTGTTTGACATGACGGAAACAAAAATTGAATGAATGTCCATCCTTCTTGCAAAAGATGCATTGGAAAATCAGATTGGGAACACGAGTCCCAAAAATGTGAGAAGCACCCTTGTCAAGAGAAGTCCCTTGGACATCACTCGAAGAAAGAACAAGGTTAGGACTAGCTATGGAAGAGCTATCCCAAACCTTGACACTAATGCTATAGTCAAAAGACTCACGCACAACACAAGAACTCAACTCTGGTTGCAAAGAAGCAAACTTGGAAATATCAACATCAGAGTTGCAAGAAATGCGTGAATCAAACGACTTAGCACAAAGACTCTTGCATCTTTTAGCTAAAACCTCATTCTCAAACATGAGGCGATCACAAGTAGCACAAGGAGTGTTTTTCAGATTTTGCATCTCCTCTCTAATGCACTCGGCATATGTGGTACGCAAAAGTTCATTTTCTTTTTCAACGTTGGCACTCATATCATTGTGCTCAACCAACTTGGCGCTCATATTATCGCACAAAGTTTTCAAAGCCAAAACTTCTTTTTCTAAATCAATGCATGATGTGCACATGAAATCGGTGGAAGAAACATCACCATTCACATCAAGCAAAGAATCATGAACAACACAAGAAGTAAGCAAGCATTTTTATTCAAAGAGCATGAGCTACAAGGCCTAGAATTTAATTCAATAATTTCAGCCCTAGCGTGCTCGAGTTCATTTACACATGTGGTGTGAGTCAATTTTAATTTATTGATTTCAGCATGTAAAGACTCACATGAAACACATGGTAACAAAGCATTTGACTTTAGCAAGGCTATTTCAGTTTTAGCACAATCAAGATCCTTGCGCAAGTCAATGCAAACTAAGCATGGTTCGGAAGCATTAGATATCAACATTTCATTTTCAGATTTTAAGCTAGCAAGAGAAAAGCCTAGCTCATCATTCTTCCTAACCATGTCACCACAAGAGGTGCAAGGTGAAGACGCACTAGTCTTTAATCTAGCAATGGAGCAATTCAACTTCTCAACCTTTCTACATAAGGTATCACAAAGATCATTATTCCTAGAGCAACCATCATGTATGTCGTGCAGAGTCACAAGACTACAAGCAAGTATACCTTTCTTGGCCTTGCCAAGTTGACGTAGAAGATCATCTGGTGAAAGCTCATGATTGCGAAGAAGGTTCAACAAATCGTTCACCTCGCGATCCCTCTCATTGACTGCACTCTTCCTTCCCAAAATGTCATCCTTGGAAACATTCAAACCTAAGGACAAAGACACACTAGAAGAAGAACTTGGTGCCATTTCTAAAAGCACCGTTAGTGTTAGCAACACAAAAGCTTAACACCTCGACAAACAAAGTCGGAAGTACAACCACTCTCAAAAGGTCGCCTTGCGGATACATGGGTGTATGCCGAGTCTCGAGTGATGAGTGATTGTCAACTGGGATAATGCGCATGTTCTTTGGCTTGTGTTGTGCAGGTGTCGAGCACGGATATAGTGATTGAAGGCAAGGTGAAGGTCAAGTAGAGACGTGCCGTGCCGACGGACCGAGAGCGGTGAATGGCAAACGTGAGGCTTGGACTGAGGGACTGGTGGCCTGAGGATCAGCTGTGGTGGCTGACAGCCTAGGATAGCGACGAGCGGAGACTTGCGGGGCACGGTGTTGCTCGAGTCGTGGACCTAGGGACACATGTCGGTGGACGGGGTGCACGGGCGGTGCATCCCCTCTACGGCTCGGTTTGGTGGTTGAGCCAGAGAAAAACCACCGAGTGGACGGTTTCCAGGTTTGGGCCTCAAAACCTGGGCACTGATGGTTTCCGAGTTTGGGCCACAAAACTCGGGCTGAGGACGGTTTCCAGGTTTGGGCCTCAAAACCTGGGTGCTGGCGGGTTTCTGAGTTTGGGCCACAAAACATAGGCGATGGACGGCTGGTTTCCCAATTTGGGCCTCAAAACCGGGGGTTGGTCGTGAAGGCTGGTTTCCCGGTTTGGGCCTCAAAACCAGGGGCGAAGTCTGGGAAAAGGACAAGCAGAGCGGTGCACGTGGCGGCAATCGGTGAGGTCGCGTCGAGGCGAAGCTACCTATTGTGCAGGCGTGGCCGTCGGATCACCACCAACCACGAGTTGGTCCAGAATAACCCTAGGGTTTAGCTGGTTCGCTCTGTAATTAGTTAGGGGTAGAGTGGGAATTATAATTAGGATAACTAAGAGGGAGACACCCACCTCCCATCCTATCTCAGTAATTTGCTCTTTGCCTTCTAGGTTTTCCTGTTCTCCCAATCCCCTGCTGTAGCAACTGAGATCCGCAGAGAACCATACCTCTGTGTACTGGAGATTTTGACGAAGTGAGACCGTAATCTCACTGTTGTAGCATGTGGTAGCCACACGGTTGCAGATCGATGTGTTGATTGGCGTTTTGTTCGTGTTCTTCGCGTTCTTTGTTTCTCCGTGATTTTCCCGTCACTCGATCTCCCTCTCTACTGTGTCTTTTCGAAATCCGTTAGAATCAACTTGTTCTTTATAGTGAGGAGATCATTTCCACTGAAGGAATTCATCTAACTCCTCACGAACAAGTAGATCGGGTTGATTTCATTTTCGTGGCGCTTTTTCGTTCATACTTCTTCCCTTTCGAATTCCCGTTGATTGGATTGTTTTGATTGGATGATTTCTTGGGGATAGTCTCCTAACTACCTCGTGATCATCTTCTCCAAGTTTGGGAACTAGGGATTTTGAGTTGAATTGGATTTGGGGAGATTTGAGTTGAGGGCGACCAAAATCGCCCTCACTGGGCACTCGCGGACAGTCCGCCGTTGGGGGCGCGGACAGTCCGCGCGTCAGGCTCCGACCGAGGCAGTGGTCGTGTGGCTTGGCTGTGTTGACTCGGGTTGACCGGCGGACAGTCCGCAATAGGAATCCGCGGACAGTCCGGGAAGTGTCCAGGGGACTTCAGCAGCAGTGTTGTTACGGGGATTTTGCCGGTGGACGGTCCACCATCCCCTCGCGGACAGTCCGCGGTTGAGCCGGACAGTCCAGGATCCTACTGAAGCTTGAGTTATAGTGTGTTTGCTCTCCCGGCTTCTTCGCTTGGTTTCCGGACTTCTCGGTTGGCCCTGTAGTTCACCTAGGAACCTCTCTAGGTATCTTTGCTAGTTGTTAGCATTGGTATTTAGAGATTTCTCAACGTAGGCTTCAATCTACGTTTGGGACTAGGTTTTTAGAGGTCAAACTTGTGTCGGTGCTTTTGGCGTTTGGTTTGCTATCGCTTGGTGGTGCCTCGCTGTGATCCTAGGGATCATACACCCTCTTTCAAGGGTCGTGGGCATCACGGTTTTGGTCGAAAGCTTTTGGGGGTCGATTTTTGGAACAAAGGCCAAAGTTTCGAGAGATATTTTTGAGCTCCCATTCACCCCCCCCTCTGGTCGCCTTGCATTTGTATTCTCGGTCCTTCAATTGGTATCGGAGCGGGTTAAGGATCTTCCACCTTAGCCGGTTCCAGATCCACAGAAGGCGACATGGATCGCGGCGTGGGCAAAGCGCCGTTTTTCGATGGGACGAACTATGCGTATTGGAAGATACGCGTGTCGGCCTATCTTCAGAGTTTGGGTGCTTCCATCTGGGATATTTGCAACTCTTCCGATTACGTGGTCTTGGTTGCTCGTGCTACTCAGCATCAGATCGATGAGCACGATGCCAATAGCCGAGCCTGTAATGCTCTTTTCTCATGCTTGAGCATGACGGAGTATGATCGCGTTTCTCACCTCGCTACGGCTCGGGAGATTTGGGCTACCCTCATGCGTTTCCATGAGGGAACCACTCAAGTCAAAACCTGTCTCTACAAGTCGCACAAGCGAGAGTATGAGAACTTTTGACACATGCCTGGCGAGAGCATAGAAAGTTTATTCGCTCGCTTTCAGGTGATTGTCAACAGGACGAGGGCTAACAAGGAGCTGTTGCCTTTCGACGATCATGAGAGGGCTTTGAAGCTTTTGCACACTCTCGATCGGTCAGTGTGGGACTCAAAGGTTCAGGCGATCATCGAATCACCTAACTATGAGACCCTCACATGCGATGAGCTCTTTAGTAAGCTCATGTCTAGTGAGATTGACGCCATGGCGAGGGCTTCTTATGAAAATCCTTCTGGCCCGTCGATGGCTTTGCTTTCTGGCTCTTCTGCTAACCCCTCTGGAGGCATTGCACTTTCTTCTCTTCTTTCTATCACAGAGGAGCAGCTGGAGTTCATGGGGGATGACGAGTTGGCTTTGCTTGCCAACTGGTTCTCGCGGTTCCACAACAACCGCATGAACCGTCGCCGCGGAGGAGGACGCTCGGGTTGTTTCGAGTGCGGCGACCCCAACCACTTCATCGCCAATTGCCCGAAGAAGAACAAGCAAGTCTTCGGCAAGGCGGATCATGGGCACAAGTATGACTCTGGCAAGCGCAAGGAGAAGTACGTCCCCGCGAATCACAAGCGGAGGGGCAGCTTCAACAAGGAGTACATCAAGACAAAGTACATGGAGAAGGACCAGGCTGAGCAGCGTGCCTTCTTCACCACACTCAGCGACGTTGATGACTCGGATGACGACTCCACTTACTCAAGCGACGACGAGTCCGAGAAGAAGAAGAGGACCAAGGACAAGCTGAACGGCCTCTGCTTCTTCGCCGACAACGAGGGCCTCTGCACCATGGCCCTCGACAAGGAGGTCGACGGCGAGCTGGAGGAGATCCCTCGGAACGACGACGACAACGACACCTCCCAGTTATCTCAGACCCCCGATGAGCTTTCTGCTGAGGTCGAGAAACTTACTGCCGCCCTCCTTAGTCAAGATAAACTGCTTAGGCGCGCTGCTAGAGAGAGGAAGGACTTTAGGCAGAAGTGGGAGGATGTAGTGAAGGAACTTGAATCTGTCAAGTCCACCGTTGTTGTCACCGAGGAGGATGAGTGCGAGATGTGCACCAACCACATGACTGACCTTCTCACTTTGAGGGGGAAGTATGTTGCTTTGGTTGGAGAGGTGGATGAGCTTAAGGCTAGATCCTCGCTATTGGGTGCATGCAAGTCCTGTGCAGGCTTGCAATCCGAGTTGGCAGAGAAGAATGCCAAGATTGTGTCTTTTGAGAAGGCCAGCTCGGGTAGCACGTGTGTGACTAGATGTGCTTTGTGTGAGGGTTTGGAGATGGAGATTGCGAATGTGCAGCATGACAAGATGCAAACCGAGGAGGAAAACACATACCTTCGGACCATCTTGTCATGGGTGTCTAGTGGTGAGCCGCAACTGGGGATGATGATCTCCCAATTCAAGCGTGCTGCTGGAGGTCCAGGTGTAGGCTTTGCTCAGGGTGTTGAGTGTGCTTCATCTTTTGGCAAGGTTGGAGAGTTTAGTGCTCTTAACCCGAGTGAGAAGCCCAACTCCACCACTACTCCCAAGCTTATCAAGATTCCACCCAAAGAGCCGCTAAAGCCTAACACCAAGGATGGTGTGTTAGTTGAACCTCCGAGAGCTCCACCCAAGAAATAATCATGGGCTCCAAAACCAAACCACCTCAAGAACAAGCTAGACACAATGCCACCTATCCAGGAGGAGCTCATGCCACATAAGGGCAAAGTGGTCCACACCCACTACCGTGAGTACCAACAACCCCCTATGAGAGCGGTGAGGTACCATTGTGAGCACTGTGGGAGAGATGGACACTTGAGGGAGTTTTGCTTTCGGCGCAAGATAGAGGAGCGCCGTGCAAAGGAGATGAACAACACGGACATGTACCATCCTTTCCATGATGTACATGTGTCGAATGTTCAGAGGCGTGCTGCTAGGCCTAGAGGTCCAAAACCTCAAGTTCCTAGGTCTAGGCCGCGAAGAGAACGTGCCTGGCGGGAGCCTGTAGTTGTGGGCTATGGACCCCGTGGCGGTGGCTTTGTAGTTGAGCGTTTTCCCCAATCGCGTTTTGAGTATCGCGATGGACGCTCTTCCCTTAGCGGACCATGTTTTCCTCTACGTGGTGATCGCTCTTCCCGTAGGCACGCTAGGAATGGTTTTGCTACTAACCTTTCTTTTGAGCAGCCGGCCCAACACTGGTATAATTCCCATTTCACTCACCCCTGTGTTGGACCGTATGCTCACCCTATGTCTTTTTATTGATGTAGGTAAAACGATTGGAGAACGTTTGGTTGGTGGATTCCGGGTGTTCGAGGCACATGACCGAAAACGTCAAGTGGTTCTCCAGTCTTAGTCCTGTTGCCGGAAAGGAGTTTATCACCTTCGGCGACAATAGCAAAGGTAAAGTGTTGTCTCGTGGGTCGGTGCGAGTTAATGAGCATTTTGTGTTGCGCGATGTTGCTCTTGTTTCTAACTTGCATTTTAACCTTCTTTCTGTTTTGCAACTTTTCGATGACGACTATGAGATTCATTTTAAGCCGAATCTCAGTCGTATTTTGGATCCTCAGGGCAATCTTGTTTTGTTTGATTTCGCCCTTTGGAGACTTGGACATTTGAGCTTCGACCTGCTTGCAAGGCTTAGTTCACTTGGCCTAATCCGAGGATTGCCCAAGTTGTGCATGGAGAAGGATCTTGCTTGCCATTCTTGTAGACATGGGAAGATGGTTGCCGCTCCCCACCATCCAGTGACTCAGGTCATGACTAAGCGCCCTGGAGAGCTTTTACACATGGACCGGCTCGGGTGAGCTCGGTTGGGGGGAAGTGGTATGTGCTTGTTGTTGTTGACGACTTTTCGAGATATTCATGGGTTTTCTTTTTAGCTGAGAAAACTGAGACTTTCTCTTTTGTTCGCAATCTGATTTTGCGTCTTCAGAACGAGTTCCCTAAGAACTCGATGCGAGCTATTAGAAGTGATAATGGTTCCGAGTTCAAAAACTCGGATTTTGAGAAGTTTTGTGACTCTTTGGGTTTAGAGCATCCGTTTTCTTCCCCCTACACACCGCCACAGAATGGTGTTGTAGAAAGGAAGAATCGGACCCTTGTAGAGATGGCCAGGACGATGCTCGATGATCATAGGACTCCTAGGCGATATTGGACCGAGGCTATGAGCACTGCATGCTACATTTCCAATCGCATTTTTCTCCGAGCTTTCCTGAAAAAGACCTCTTATGAGTTGCATTTTGGAAAACAACCCAAAGTGAGTTATTTTAGAGTTTTCGGTTGCCATTGTTTTATACTCAAAAATGGCAACTTGGACAAGTTTGAGTCTCGTTCATCTGACGGTGTATTTATGGGTTATGGCACTCATACTCGTGCATATCGTGTACTTAACCTTGATACTAACCGAGTCATGGAGACATCCGATGTCACCTTCGATGAGACCATGGTTTGTCCTTCTTCTAGATTTGAGCATGCAGGTGATCATGAGGTTGGCGAACCTCTTTTTGATGACGAGGAAGAGGGTGCGGAAGGGATGGATGATCCAGCACCACCTCCACCTATTGTACCGCAAGCGTCGGCTTCTACTACGACGACTCACGACCCTAACCCTTCTTCGTCGACTACTTGGGGGCCATGGGATCCGCCACCTCGGGCTGTACCTCTCGTACCCGAGGAGGCACCAACTGCTGTTGAGGGGGAGGCTACATCAGCTCGAGAGGCGCCACGACACATTCAGCGCCAACACCCGCCTCAACAGATGATCGGCAGCATCGGCGAACGTGTCACTCGGTCTAGGTCACAACAAATCTCTCACTTTGCTCATTCTGCATTTGTTGCTGATTTTGAACCCCGAGATGTTGGACACGCTTTATCTGATCCGGATTGGGTCAATGCCATGCATGAGGAGCTTGAAAACTTTGAGAGAAATCGGGTTTGGGTTCTTGTTCCTCTTCCTCCTGAGTGTCACCCTATTGGGACAAAATGGGTTTTCAAAAACAAACAAGGAGAAGATGGCCATGTTGTGAGAAACAAGGCCATACTTGTAGCCCAGGGGTATAGTCAGAAGGAGGGGATAGACTATGAGGAGACTTTTGCTCCTGTAGCTCGTTTGGAGGCAATTAGGATCCTCTTGGCTTTTGCTGCATCCAAGGGTTTCAAACTATTTCAAATGGATGTCAAGAGTGTGTTCTTAAACGGCTAAATAGAAGAAGAGGTGTATGTGAAACAACCCCTCGGTTTTGAAAATCCCTCTTTCCAAACCATGTTTTTAAACTTTACAAAGCTTTGTATGGTTGGAAACAAGCCCCTAGAGCCTGGTATGATAGGTTGAAGACCTTTTTTCTTGCTAAGGGTTTTAAAATGGGATGTGTGGATAAAACGCTCTTTCTCCTCAAGCAAGGCAATGACACTCTCTTAGTCCAGATTTACGTGGATGATATCATTTTTGGTGGTTCTTCTCACGCTTTGGTTGCCAAGTTTGCAGATACTATGAGCAGGGAGTTTGAGACGAACATGATGGGCGAGTTGACGTTTTTCCTCGGGTTGCAAATCAAGCAATCCCGAGAGGGGACGTTCGTGCACCAGGGCAAGTACACCAAGGACGTATTGAAGAAGTTCGATATGGGTAAGGCCAAGCCTCTTCCAACACCCATGTCGACCATGACGGCCCTAGATGCGGACAAGGATGGAGAAGCTGTGGACCAGAAGGAGTACCGGAGTATGATCGGGTTGCTGCTGTACCTGACAGTGACATGCCTAGACATCCAGTTCGCGGTGTGTCTCTGCGCGCGATTTCAGTTGTCGCTGCGCACCTCTCACCGTCAGGCGGTCAAGCGCATTATGAGGTACTTATGCTTCACACCTGAGTTTGGGATTTGGTATTCTGCTTCTTCCACCCTTTCCCTTTGTGGTTACTCGAATGCTGATTTTACTGGTTGCCAACTTGATCGCAAGTCCACTTCTGGGACTTGTCAGTTTATTGGTTCTTCTCTTGTATCGTGGTCTTCTCGCAAGTAGTCTAGTGTCGCCCAGTCTACCACAGAGGCTGAATATGTTGTTGCAGCTAGCTGTTGTTCCCAGTAGCTTTGGATGATGGCCACTTTGCGTGATTTTGGTCTAAGCTTTTCTCGCGTTCCTTTGCTTTGTGACAGCACGAGTGCGATTAGCGTTGCTAAGAACCCCGTGCTGCATTCTAAGACCAAACATATTGATGTGCGTTTTCATTTCTTGCGAGACCATTATGAGAAGGGTGATATCGACCTTCACCATGTCGATACTCATCATCAGTTGGCTGATATTTTCATCAAGCCTTTGTACCAATCAACTTTTGCTAGGTTGAGAGGTGAGCTTGGTGTGTGTTTCCCCTTTTAGATGGGGGAAACATTTTGGTTCGTGTATTATAGACTGATTCTTTGTTTTTCAGTTGGCCTTTGTACCAATCAACTTTTGTTAGGTTGAGAGGTGAGCTTGGTGTGTGTTTCCCCTTTTAGATGGGGGAAACATTTTGGTTCGTGTATTATAGACTGACTCTTTGTTTTTCAGTTGGTATCGTTTCTGATAAGATTAGTCTTTGCATTTCATCATGCATCTTTACATTTCCTAAGCTTCATGTATATAGTCCTTAGAATGTGACTATGCTCTGTTTAATGTAAGTTCCGATGCTTTATGAGGATGCTTGTAGCTTATGCTCTTTCTGATCACTGATACATGTTGTGAGCTGAGCTATCTTATGAATGGTGAACTTGCTTAATGAACATAAAAACTTGAATTTGTTCACCATTGAGATTAGCAACTAGCATGTGTAGAATGTGTTGAAATCACTTGTGCTTTTCATATATGCTAGGTTGCTATGTCTCTAGTTCTGAATCATTCACTTGCTTGGTATGTTCATATACTGCTTTAAAAATTGAACCAAGTTTAAGTGAATTGGAAAGATCGAGATGGGATTGCTTGTCAGCACATCACAGTATCGAGACTGTTTCTCATTGCACTTTGAGTTAAACTTGAGTTGTGTAGTGTATGACCGAAACTGTTGCTTTAAGCTTCTGATTGCTTCTGCATAGGCTTCGCGTAGTTGAAAAGTTAGGCAATGACAAGCTTTCAACCTCTCGCAATGACATGCTGAAATTTTGAACTTGTGTAATTTAACCGCTGCAACTCCGATAAAATTTGAATACACAAGTCTATGTTTCTTTCTATAGCATGATGATTGAACTTTGCTAGGGATAGTTCACCTTGTATACATGTTTAGCACTGGTTTGACTTCCTGTCTATACATGTTTAGTGCTATTTTGATGGTGAATACCTTTTTGGCTAAAAATTGCTCACTTTGCTCACATGTTCATATTTCGTATTTGGTGATCAGTTTGAGCCTTTGCTAGCATTCTATGCATATTGGTGAGTCACCGGATCAACATTTTGTCAAGCATCTTCCCATTCTATCGACTATATTCCTGAAGCTGCTAACTTGCATTTTAACTCATATGCATTTGGAGGGGAGATTCTTGATAGTGCATTTTCAACTAAGGGGGAGAATTTTATCAAATCATAAGGGGGAGAAATAGTTGTGTGCACTATTGGAGGGGGACTTTGTTCTGGCTTCGGATTTTTCAGATTTTGGATTTTCTAATTGGTTCAGAGCTTCTCTGCTAGTTGTGTTGAGCCTCTATGCCTCTGTCTTGAGGGACTAGCAGTTTTGTTTTTCGATGAGTGTTCAGCTGATTGTGCTATTCAGTTGATTTTGCCTCATTTGGTATCGACCTCTCTTGTGTTTCAGCTGTCACCATTCCAGTTGGATTTTAGTGATTTTAGTTGATGTTGAGCTTTCTCGCTAGCGGTGTTGAGCTTGTTCTACCTCTTCTTGAGGGCTAGCTTTGCTTTGCTTGGTTGCGTCGAGCCATTGCCCATGTCTTTAGGGACCAAGTTGTTTTGCTCTTTCACTTGACCTTCTTCTGGCTTTGATATGCTTTTGGGTCATTTGGATGAGTTCTCTCTTCTCTTTCTTCTTCCTTTTTCTATTTCATTATGATTTGTGTTGGTAGTTGACAATGCACTCATCAAGGGGGAGATTGCGGATACATGGGTGTATGCCGAGTCTCGAGTGATGAGTGATTGTCAACTGGGATAATGCGCATGTTCTTTGGCTTGTGTTGTGCAGGTGTCGAGCACAGATACAGTGATCGAAGGCAAGGTGAAGGTCAAGTAGAGACGTGTCGTGCCGACGGACCGAGAGCGGTGAAGGGCGGACGTGAGGCTTGGTCTGAGGGACCGGTGGCCTGAGGATCAGCTGTGGTGGCTGATAGCCTAGGACAGCGACGAGCGGAGACTTGCGGGGCATGGTGTTGCTCAGGTCGTGGACCTGGGGACACGTGTCGGTGGACGAGGTGCACGGGCGGTGCATCCCCTCTACGACTCAGTTTGGTGGTTGAGCCACAGAAAACCCACCGAGTGGACGGTTTCCAGGTTTGGGCCTCAAAACCCGGGCGCTGATGGTTTCTGAGTTTGGGCCACAAAACTCGGGGTGAGGACGGTTTCCAGGTTTGTGCCTCAAAACCTGGGTGTTGGTGGGTTTCTGAGTTTGGGCCAACAAAACTCAGGCGATGGACGGCTGGTTTCCCGGTTTGGGCCTCAAAACCGGGGGTTGGTCGTGAAGGCTGGTTTCCCGGTTTGGGCCTTAAAACCGGGGGCGAAGTCCGGAAAAAGGACAAGCAGAGCGATGGCGGCACGTGGCGGCAATCGGTGAGGTCGCGTCGAGGCGAAGCTACCTATTGTGCGGGCGTGGCCGTCAGATCACCACCTACCACGAGTTGGTCCAGAGTAACCCTAGGGTTGGTTCGCTCTGTAATTAGTTAGGGGTAGAGTGGGAATTAGAATTAGGATAAGTAAGAGGGAGACACCCACCTCTCATCCTATCTCAGTCATTTGCTCTTTGCCTTCTAGGTTTTCCTGTTCTCCCAATCCCCTGCTGTAGCAACTGAGATCCGCAGAGAACCATACCTCTGTGTACTGGAGATTTTGAGGAAGTGAGACCCTAATCTCACTGTTGTAGCGTGTGGTAGCTACCCGGTTGCAGATCGATGTGTTGATTCACGTTTTGTTTTTGTTCTTCACGTTCTTCGTTTCCCCGCGATTTTCCCGTCACTCGATCTCCCTCTCTACTGCGTCTTTTCGAAATCCGTTTGAATCAACTTGTTCTTTATAGTGAGGAGATCATTTCCACTGAAGGAATTCATCTAACTCCTCACGAACAAGTAGATCGGGTTGATTTCGTTTTCGTGGTGCTTTTTGGTTGATACTTCTTCCCTTTCGAATTCCCGTTGATTGGATTGTTTTGAGTGGATGATTTCTTGGGGATAGTCTCCTAACTACCTCGTGATCATCTTCTCCAAGTTTGGGAACTAGGGATTTTGAGTTGAATTGGATTTGGGGAGATTTGAGTTGAGGGCGACCAAAATCGCCCTCTCTGGGCACTCGCGGACAGTCCGCCATTGGGGGCGCGGACAGTCCGCGCGTCGGGCTCCGACCGAGGCAGTGGTCGCGCGGCTTGGCTGTGTCGACTCGGATTGACCGGCGGACAGTCCGCAATAGGAATCCGTGGACAGTCCGGGAAGTGTCCAGGGGACTTCAGCAGCAGTGCTGTTTCGGGGATTTTGCCGGCAGACAGTCCGCCATCCCCTCGTGGACAGTCCGCGGTTGAGCCGAACAGTCTGGGACAGGAACGCCGAATAGTCCGGGATCCTACTGAAGCTTGAATTTTAGTGCCTTTGATCTCCCGGCTTCTTCGCTTGGTTTCTGGACTTCTCGGTTGGCCCTGTAGTTCACCTAGGAATCTCTCTAGGTATCTTTGCTACTTGTTAGCATTGGTATTTAGAGATTTCTCAATGTAGGCTTCAATCTACGTTCGAGACTAGGTTTTTAGGGGTCAAACTTGTGTCGGTGCTTTTGGCGTTTGGTTTGCTATCGCTTGGTGGTGCCTCGCTGTGATCCTAGGGATCATCCACCCTCTTCCAAGGGTCGTGGGCCTCACGGTTTTGGTCGAAAGCTTTTGGGGTCGATTTTGGCAACAAAGGCCAAAGTTTCGAGAGATATTTTTGAGCTCCCATTCACCCCCTCTGGTCGCCTTGCATTTGTATTCTCGGTCCTTCACGCCTTCGCGGATCCGGAACCGGTTAAGGTAGAGAGATCCTTAACTGGCTCTGATACCAATTGAAGGACCGATTTGGCGACCAGAGGGGGGTGAATGGGATCCTCAAATTTCTTCTCGGGAAACGATGGCCCTTGTCCTAGAAAATCACCCCAAAAGCGAAGACTCAAACAACCGGTGAGTTCACGACCTACGAATAGGTGGATACCCTAGGAGATGTTCTAGAGGTACAACGGAACTACAGAAGAACCCCCAAAACCAAGCGCCAAAGCACACTACAACAGGAACCCCCATTTTGATACACATAGGCTGCAACGGAAACTGAATGCGTTGTTACCATCCCACGCGCCCCTCTCCCACCAACGTATTATAACTTACCCTATGTCCGGCAGAAAAAAAACTCCCACATCTCCCACTCGAACATATCGTGCATACATCTCATCTACCAATGGCGGCTAGGGCTTTCATCCCTTCCTGCCCCCATCTCCCCTTCGCTGAAGCCCATGGAGTCAGAACCACGGTTGACCCACGTGCTGCTCCACCAGGTCGGACTACCATGGTTACGTGATTTCCCTTGTTGCCCTCCTCCGATCTTGGTTATGGCAAGGGATGCAGATGGAAATGCATCTGTGTGATTTCCCTGATGCCTCCTCAGATCTTGGCTACAGCAAAGGTTGCAGAGAATTAGCCACATCTAGAGTAGTTTTTGCGGCCATTGCCTTCCCAGAGGCCAATCCTCACATCGCCTCTTCACCAGTAGTCTTCTGATCTGCAGGTATCTGATCCTGTACTTCTCCAAGCAGGGTGCTCTCCGTATCACACAAGTCCCCTCTGTGCTGCACCGACCTGACAGAGGTAGAACCTCTCTTCCTTGCATATTCTTTGCGAGGAAGTTGCAGATCCTTGACCCATGAATTGATTCAGATAGATTATGTGTACGCCATTATTTCTTTGTGATGTCTCTCCTTTTCATTTGGAATGTTCAATTTTGATTTATGTACGACTATGGATTATTCGATACAAGTCCCCTATGATGTCCCCGAGTCTTACTGCATGGTGCTTGATTAATTGTCAGCAAGATAGATTTGTATGAGAATGAGATTTTTTCTCTTTTTATTGCAGGAAATAATACTAACTAGTTGATGCTCATTAAACCAAGGATTCATATGGATTTCTCGAAGTTATCATTTGGTTGGGTTTTTCTCAGAATTTTAGATTCTATCATTTGACTACATATGATTTGTGATATACCAGTGAAATAATTTGAGACATTAGGAATCATTATCTAATTATTTATTTCTTTGTATATATGCAACGCAATATAGGCTCCAGGCCTTCTTCTACAAGACTGCAACCTGGTTTATCAACACCCAAGTGAACGACTATCAACTTAACAACAAAAATTTGAGGTATGTTTCTCCCCTTTACATTCAGTTTTTTTATTATACTAGAGCTGATCCTAGCCTAACTAATATTCTATAGTTGCCGCTATCCTAGCTTAGTGTAACTAAACCATGTTTAGTAGTGCACAGTGCAGTGCCTTTAAAATATTACCGTCAGCAGTTTTTTCCACTACTGGTCATAAAAAACTGCAGGCTTCTGTAATTTGGATTGCACAGTATCTTAATAATTACTGCTGTGACCACTTCGAGCATTGTCAATTAAAATATATTTGACCTGTTCAACGTGTCCACATTTTACACATATGACAAATTACTCAAAATTGCAATTTTTACCTGGATTGCACAGTAAACTGTTTATTTTTTCATTATTGTTGGTTGCCGGTTTATTTGTAGATTCAATAATAACTTCCACTTTTTGAGATTTTCTTCACAACTAAAGCATGTATCAATTTTTTATTTTGTAGGACATACTGATATTTAAGTGTCAGCAGCTTTTGGTACTATCTCTGAATATCCGGGATCATGAGCATCTTGAGCATAACGGGCAAATTAAAAGAATGCTGCCCTCTTTAATTTTTGTCCTTTTTATCTTTTTTCAGAAGTAATTAGCATTGACAGTGCACCCATTCCTCATTTGTTTTTCTATTGTAGTTGCATTTTTTAGCACATATCTCAACTGTTTTGGGAGAGAATGTTGAGAAATTTGAGTATATCAAAAGTAGACAAACCCCACTAGTAGGTTAGAATGGAACTTGTAGTATTGTAATGGTTCTCTTTCCCTTTCCAGATATGAGTGCACATTTCTCAGTCTTACTTCACCAATTTTCCTATTCCAGAAATAGTGATCCAATGCACTTCACCATTTCACTCTGTGAGGAATTATGTGTATCACATATAACTTAAGAGATTAATAATTAGCATACTAAGGAAATAAACACATTCAAGAATTTTTTTTCTGAATTTGCAGCTGCAGAAGCGCAATGATTGTTGTGTCTTTGTGGATAAATGATGTTTATTCATTGACTTCATAGTAAAGTTTGCCTAACCTGATTCAATTTATGTTCTTCTACTTTTTTGGACCAACCTGATTCAATTTATGTTCTTGTACTTTTTTGGACCTAGTTTTCTTCAGAACATGCAAGTATTATATAACACCTAAATAGTTCAGGTGTAAGTATATTTAGCAGTATAATTTATACTCAAATGCTTTTTTATAGTTACTATATTTTTGCTCTTATTTTCCATGCAGGATTGATGAAACTGACCGGTGAGGAATGACTGGCTGGTAGCATTGTAGAGGATTTCTTGGTGTCATGTGTTCTAGAGGATTTACTCTTTATTTTGTTTTAGTATGATCATGTGTTCTGAATAAAAAAAATATGTCATAGTTTTTTTGATGGCACTCGTTGTAATATCCAAAAATTGCTTCTTAATATATGAAAGAGTATTGTTATTTCTCATGTGCGAGATGGTCTCTAATTTTTCAATTAATTTGAAATACATTTTCTCTTAAAATGGCTCCAAACAAAAAAAAATCGATGTTCATAGATCCAAGTCAAGTATACAATACTCGTGTTGCAACATGCCAAATCTATACGTTGCAAGAAACTATAGAAAGCGTTAGTCTGCGATTTGTACAAACACATATAAGTGTTGCTATAGCCCATCAATATCCGTTGCAGCTCTGCAATGGTTATTTGTAGATGTTACCAATGCATATTTAAGTGTTGCAACAGACCCTTGCAACGCCACTTCTAGCAACGCATAGTAAATGCGTTGGTATAGACTCTACCAACGCATATGTGGATTTTTAGCGACACATATATGCATTGCAAAAGGGGTGGTAATCTTGTAGTGGCAACGGGGCAAAACTGCACAAGCAAGCTTCTAGAACAATCGAACCTCCGATAACGGAACACCCCACTCCTATGGAGAAGAGGAAAGTGTTCGACCCAAACTACTAAGGCCAACTGGTGGCAAAAGCACCTTGGAAAGATCCTTATGAAGTGAGGAAACTAACGTAACAAACGGATCTCAAATTGGAGCTCGAACGCAAAAAGATACGGACGCTAGAACCAACGAAACTCCGAAAGCGGGACACTTAACTCCTATGGAGAAGAAGGAAGTGTCCGACCAAAAATACTTTGACCAATTGTGGCAAAAGTACTTTGGAATGATCCTTAACAAGTTACGAAACCAACGCAACAAACGGATCTCAAATCGGAGCTCGTACGGAAAAGATACGAACGAAAATAGCAAAACTGTGCAGTCGCGAACTGTCCGCTAGTGAACCGCGAACTGTCCACTATTGAACCGCGGACTGTCCGCTATTGAACCCCGGACAGTCCGGGAATGAGTCCTGGACAGTCCGCCATTCAAAAACGAAAACATCAACCTTGCTGCCCGTGAATAGCCCCGACCCCCGGACAGTCCGGGGATGAGCCCCGAACAGTCCGGGGATGAGCCCCGGATCTTCACCAAATCGAACGGGTCTGCAACCAAACTTCTCCCAAGTGTTCTTCTACGTGTTGGGAAGCTAATCCTAGGATATCATCGCTCCAAACCAACTAATCCATGAGAAATCGGAAGAACACTAGAAAAGGGGAAGAACGAAGAACGAACGCGATTTCGACCTGATCTATGTGCTCATAAGGTTAGAGAAGAAATCCTTCAGTGGAAAGAAGGACCTCACGACATAGAACAATTTGATTCAAACGGAATCACAAATCGTCGCTCGGAGAGGGAGAACGAGGCAAATCTCCGGGAGGGGAAAAACCAAAACGCGAAGAACAAAAACGCGAATCGATCCAAATTTCAGCCAACACAAGAGGAGTAAGAACAAGAGCCACTCCTCTCTCTAACCCTAGCCTCCTCTCAAATCAACAAAATGAGAGTGACACATCCAAGGATGGGCTTCCCTAACCAACCCCCTTCATATATATAGGCGCACGTCCGAAGACCAAAACGCCCTTTCATATAGCACTGACCCAAATACCCCCTTGAGGGTAAAACCGTCCAACTCGGTCATTTTCCATCCGACGGCCACGCGCCTTCTCATCCTTCGCTTCGCCTCAATGAAAGCTCCAGGATGCCGCCACGTGTCATCACCGTCCACCACCGCGCCTTCCTCGCCGATAGCTTCGCTGCAACGCAAGCCTCTTGGTGCTGCCACGTGTCGACCGTTCCATATAGGAACCTCTGCCTGGTTTTGAGGCCCAAACCAGTAAACCCGCCAGCACAGGTTTTGAGGCCCAAACCTGGAAACCGTCCACCCAAAGTTTTGAGGCCCAAACTCGGAAACCGATGACCCCGAGTTTTGAGGCCCAAACCCGGAAACCGTCGAGGGTAGCCTTTTGAGGCTCAGCTACCGAACCCGCACCGTAGACGGGATGTGGTTCGCACACCCCAACCACCGGCACCGATGCCGATGGATGTCCAGCATCCACGCCGGGCAGAACGCCTTCGCCTTCCTTCTTGACTCGGCCGACGATAATTGCGCCGCACGCAAGCCCATGTCCGACCTCCCGCCAAGTGCCACGACGCCATCGTCTTCCTCCCAACTCGGCCGATGCATCGCACATCCCCATGTGCTCTTGCTCGCCGATGCCACGTGCCAGCTACCACAGCTGGTGCTCCGGCCTCTCAGTCCGTCGGTCCAGGCCTCACGTCCGCCCTTCACCGCTCTGGGTCCATCGGCATGGCACGTCCGCCGCACCGCACGCCCGTCCTTCACCGCTCCCGGTCCGTCGGCACGGCACGTCTCTACTTGACCTTCACCTCGCCATCGACCACTGTCTCCGAGCTCAACACCTGCACATCAACACAACCAAGAGACACATGTTGCACATGCACACCAACTCGGTAAACACACACAACTCAACACCACCGGTTAGTCATAAACATTAAGCGCATAGCAAATAATGACTCAACCGGGAAAAAGCCTCAAACCTTCCTCATCAATGTCAATCATTCATCATATATGTTCTCATTAGCATTAGCATCACCTTGTGCCTTTTGCGGTTTTGGAGTCAAGCGATTAAGAAGGTAATTATACCTCATGTCATTTTCTAAATTTGGGGATATGTGGAATGCGATCTTATTATTTTCTTGGTGGACTTCGCCGTCCGCTCGGATGCGCACTTGAGTGTGCCTTAGGACCAAATCTTCGAGCTCCCGATACAAAGCATAGCGGTTCCTCCGCTGCCTCTCACGCTTGCGTTGATTTTCTGTTGGCACATATTGAAATTGTGGAGGGATCAGTGGGATTGGCAAAAGAGCCGGCTCGGGTCGTTGCGGAGGCAAGGTAGATGTGTTTTGCTCTCGCCACCTTGGCTGGATTTCTTCTCTAGGAGCACGTGGGGCTTGGTTAGCCTTCTGTCCTCGTGTGGAGTCCCGGACTCGACACACTTGGGTTGGTTGAGGCAGCATCGTGCGGTATTGATGCCTAGACTACTGATTCCATCATGGGGGAAAGGCGCTCATCCTCTGTTGAAAGGCAGGGGAGGCGACGACCTACGGCGTGGTGCTAAGGTCTGGCGTTGGTATTGAGGTCGATTACTATGGATATGATGCCCTCTCCTGCCCCCAGTGTATGTTGATGAAGATGTTGGAGCTTCAAAATTTTGAAGCCTCCTCCCGAGTTGGCTTACTTGATCTTGAAGGCGACGAAGTTCATGCCGCACTTCATCATTATGAGGTGCTGGTTGTTCGGGTTGCAAGGCAGCAAATCAGTTATCATTGTGGGCGTCCACCCCACTTCTTGTTGAGATATGGTTGCAAGCTACCCAACCGATTGGGCAGATCGAGATGTTCTTATCAATCGCAACAGTAGCCCCGGAGAGGTGGGGCTGCTTGCTAGAGCGTCGCCTCTTCCAGTACTCCCGAATGATCTCGCGCCTCACTAGCTCCTTGATTTTGGTAGGCTCACGTGCCCACTCATCAGGGAACAGGTCATACGGAGCCTCGAGTATGCTAGGATATTTGAACACCTTGTCGATGAGGACCCTCATATCAAGAGTCCAGTCCTCCTTAGGGACAACACTTTGGGCGATGCATGAGCTAATCATTTGATGGAGTTGTCTCACTTTGCGGTACATCCTTCGATAATTGCGAAGTGGATGCGGACTAGAAGCATGGCGGGCATATGCCATATGGCGGCGCAGATTGCCAGAGATAGCTTCTAGGGCTTCTAATAGCTCGACCTCCGTGTGTTGCACAATTGGGACACACGTATCCTGAGTAGGAGTTGGTGCGGGGGACAGGGGAATGCCACAACTTGCTCGCCTATTGTTTGCCTTGGCGCGTAGTTGTTGCGCAGCCCGAACATCTCCTTTGGCTTCCGCGACCATTGGCTCCTTCAGGAGGGCATGAGCTTTCAGCATTAGATCACGATGCTCCTTCTTGGCCTTAGCTGAAGCACGCTTCCGTGCCTTCCTGGACAGGACATCCTGGAACTGAGCGGGATCTTGAGTCATGTGCATGTAAGTCTTGTTCCCATGTTCGAATACCGCCACAGGAGGGAATTTCCCGAAGTGAATCAGGATTGGCGCCTGGGTATTCGGGACGCTGAGTAGGCTCCCCGATTGCTCGTAAGCTGTATTAGACACGCCCTTTTCGAATTGAATCAGGAATGTCTTGGCATCAGCGGCGTTAGTGGGTTCACCCGCCTTTCCAAAGACCAGCACACACAGGAGAATTGCCCAAACTGAATCAGGCATGATGCTTGAGTGTTGCTAGCGTTAGACGGTGCTCGTGCAAGAAGGGCACTTCACATCAGGACAGCTCCACATCAAAGCTCATCATGCAGCATGTTGTGCCCTTGTTTGAGGAGAGGCGAAGACGAATCCGACCACCACTTTGCAGCAAAGATGGGAGTAGAACCAAGTCCCACTGGGCGTGCCAATTTGTTTCGGAAACAACGTGACACCTCGGGGAAGGGTTTTAATCCTCGTCACGCGAGGAACTAAAATACGGGCATGCCAGTGTAATAAATACACAAATAAAATAAATAGAGACAACAAATAGGGAACACATGCTTTATTTATATATTAAAAATACAAATAATTGTTCCCAATAAATAAATGTGCGCGCCATGGCCAGCCGTTGAGCTGATCTGATTCGGCAATGTGGTCTTCCGGTTCTTAGGGCCTCGGAAGGCTTCTAGTTAATTGCATCCACGAGTTTGGCTGGCACAATACCTCCGATTAAGCTGTTGTGGTCGTCTTCTTCAATCTTCGCTTTGTACCTCTCTATGCATGATGAAAAATAAATAATATAAATGACACATATATAAGACGTCGACATTAATCATGGCCTTATCTGTCCATGGGCCGGTTATGACACAGTCTCGACATGACCTCGTTCGTCCGTGTCGCTTGACTTCGTCAGTCGCGAACAACACAGTATCGTAGTAGTAATGTTGTTGAAATGCATGGCTGGACTTCGCTTAGATGGTTCAGACATCCACGGCTTCCAGCAGGGACTTGATCATATCACAACCCGAGTTACATGTACAGGTGCATGCATTAGCACGTATCAGCATGTGCTTGACCACACACGCAACAGTACTGCACATGTGTTGATCGGATCAGAGCTAGCCAATAGCACAACAGCATAGCATCCGGCCTCGTTATTAGCTTTTGGGGTCGTCTGCTTCAGCGGCGCGAGCGCACAGCAGGCCTGCAGCCCGCCGCCCCTGCGGCCTCAACACCACGGCGCTTCCTTGGATCGGCGCGGCCGAGAATCATGGATGGTTCGGAACGACGAGTTGTTGGGTCTTCGGCAGCCGGGTGACGAGCTGTTAGAGCCTTCGAGGACGAGCCCTGGCAACACCATGACGTCGACACCTTCTGGTGGAGACTTGGACTGCCGAACGATCGCCACGGCACGGAGACAGGTGCCCGACGACGGACTCTCCCAATCGTGTATCTCTCCCTGGTATTCTCCCTTCAAGGCGTCCATGGCAAGGACCTGTACTCCGTCGATGCATGCAGCCTAGGGGAGAAGAACAGGATACAAAATAAAGAATATCAACCAGGGTTAACATCGAGAGAGGGAGCCATGGAGCCGGCGTCGGAGTGCTCGACGACGACGACAGCGACGAGCTGGTCTTCTGTACGTGGATGCAGACACCAGTTGACGGACTCCCGCGGCGACGATCGAAGTCTCTGTTGGTGTGTGGATGGATGTGTGAGGTGGATGGAGGCACAAACAGAGAGGTGAGGCCCTGCTGTGGCTGCGGCAAGTTGCGTGTGTGTGGGTGTGTGTGATGCCCCTCCCTGTGATGGTGTGCCTGTGTATTTATAGGCTATCAGCTAGGGTTGATGAAGGAGCCGCAGAATGCAGCGCCGCCTCTCAGCTCTTGTTAACGAGTGGCCGAAGCGCTCGGCGTAAGCGACGCCGGTATTCAAATTTTGAATTGTGTATTCCCCCCAACGGCAAACGCTGCCCCGGACGATCCGTTCGGCGATTTCAAACGGAGCTTATCCTTCATGACTCCGCAAGCCTGAGGATGCACTTCTTGTATATTCACCTTGCAAGCTAACTAGTGGCCCCAATCTAGCCATGCTGGTATGTACGCGTGAGCTTTCTAGAAACTTCATCGCTTCGGCGGCGGTGGCTTCATTTCCGCGCAGCCGGTGAGAGCGCTAGGCGGCGTGCACATCGCTATCCACGTATACAAGGCCGGAGCTTCTAGAATACTCCCGGATCATGTACGACGCGCGTACAGCCGCAACAACGTATCGTATCTGTTGTACAAGCAGGTGATGCCCGTACAGACATAGAGCCAGTTCAAGAGAAGTAGTACGTGTATATGCCTCTCGACTTGCTAGCTTCTGGCAAGAAGCTAATGGCGTGAATGGTTCCATGATGAGCTCGCCCTGGCTCGTATCTACACAGCCTGTCTCCTCTCCCCCAGGCTGAGATCATACAGTTGCATTTATTTGTTTTTGTTTGGTTCCCGCTTCGGTTCAATCGAGCAATACAGTGACGGTGTTTGGTTGGACAGTTCACGTGTATGTCTGCTCTCTCATGCGTGCAACTTGCATGCACTCAATGCACAGCTTCAGCCTGGCTGAGGGGAAACCAAGTCCGGCTGCGTTTCTAACGAGCCTGGCCAGGAGAGAGCTTATACATCAGTTGAGACAGGCCAAAACAAACGTACAGTGAACCAAACACGAGGGAAGTGCATCAAAGGAGCCAGGCCAAGGACGCATTCAGTCTGTACATATGACTACACGTACATGTTTACATGGGACATGCACCGATCATTTTTTATCGACACATTATGCATAGATTATCCTTCCTTGGGTTTAGTAATCTGATCTGTTAAATATTTTAAGATGCTACTTTCATGCTCATCTTTTGATCCTATCACTCATGTTAAGATTGAATAGAACACATACACAACAAGTTTATCTTACTCGATGTGCCTAAGGTTAGAGAAGAATGAACAAAACTTTTAGTTTTGTTGGTGTTTTTCCACCAACAGAGCCTATGCACTTGATCTCTACCTTGTCTTTCTGAGCAGGATACACTCTTGAGCAAAACATGGAGGAGTTTGTCAACTCCCACAATTTATAGAGTGAAGGTCATGGATCTACCAGAACTTGCACACTGAGCAAGATGATGCCAGCTTCCACAATTAATGTTTCACTTTAAATTGCTGGGCAAATGGAGAACATGGGTGATACCACATCAAGAGGTGTAGTTATCAAGGTTTTCGTATCTAGATCTAATGATGCACCTCAGGAATGAACATGGTGAGAGGACTTAAAACATTGAACCCTCGCCGAAAAGATAAAATCGGTAGTTATCCAAATTTATGTTTTCTTCATTATTTTTGTTTTTGCATGTTTACTTTTCATCATTTGCATAATCATTTCTCTATAGCATATTTATTTTTCTGCATTAGTATTGCATAAAAAAGAGAGAAAATAAAAATATTTTACTTTTTGCACTACATCCTAAACTCTGAAGCCCCATGTGAATAATTTTATGGTGTGTAAAAACCCACAGAAATATTCATCGTGTTGGCATAAAAATAAAAAAAATGCATTCATATTGTTAGACTATCATCGCATCAAAGAAAATATTTAAAAACAAAAATATTGAGAAAGAGATCTTAGTGAAACTCTAAACAACTAAGACTTAAGTGGCCAACCACTAACGCTTAATCTGTTCCACAAGTTTTGTTGTCTATTTGAGTTTTACAGGATTTGAAAGACCAAGAAAAGCTGACGAGCAAGTGAATGTAACATCTACTGTTGGAGCACTATTTCAACAACCATCAACATTAATCAATGCTCCGATAGATAAAGGACATTTTCCCCGCCAGTCTGCTACGTTGCAAGATCGAATGACTACGTCAATATTCACCTTGGGGAAAGCACCCCCGTATATCCAGGTAAGTATCCTTATCCTCTTCTATACATAAATAAAAATACAATAAAATAAAATGAAACAAAAAAATGTGGGCACATGAAAGCTCACCATTAATTAAAAAGAAAAGAACAAAAAAAATATATGAGCACATGAAGGCTCAACGCTATTAAGGGAACCAGCTTGGGGGAGACGCACCCCCGTTATCTTCATAATCTAGGTATGTCTTATTCACTATCTTAGTTATTTATAATAATAGTGTGTTAGGTTAAATAAATAATGTGTTAAGTTTGCTTAGTTTATTTTAAGAAGTTAATAATAAAAGAAGAACTCTCTCTCTAATCTATTACATGGAAATGATGAATAGTTACTCTATCTAATTTCTTTCAAGTACATAACTTTCAAAGCATGAGTTCTCTTAATTAATAATGATGCTTTAAAATAAAATTAAATGCATGGATGACAAATACTTGATCTAAGGTCTAGGTAATTGGGATATGACATGTGATGATCTGGGTTACTGTTATCTTGTTCTAAACAACACTAGAGTTCTAAAAATTTGTCAATATAAATATGACTAATAATTGCATTCAGTTAAATTAAGCTTTGTTGACCCTATGAGAAGTTATCATGCTATTGAATTGAGATCACTTACACATTTCATCCATCTTCCACATAAATGCTTATGATTATCTGTTGCTCAAAAGTTTGTTGGAAACACGTGGCTATTGAAAAAAAGAGAAAAAAAATCTGAGTAAATAAAAAAGGACAAGTGTCCAAAACCTCAAAAAGATAGATCCCGAGGAAATAAAAAGGGACAAGTGTGCTACATTTGGAGTCCCGACGAGAGAGTCCTTGTTGGATACGACTTGGAAGCTTCTAGAACAACCTGGAGTGATCACCAAGCAACATAATTCAGGGGCTACACTGACAGGTTCAACAGCTCTGGTGAATTACTGTTTTCCAGGGAGTTTTCCAGCAGATGGAAAGAGGTAGAGTCCTATTCCAATACGATGAATCACGCAAACAGATAGAAAGTCGCGTTAGGGCAACAAGGGAGGTTCCAAAAGACACCACATCGAAGGAGGGGCATGTTGGCTGACAAGTGGGGCCGACCGGCCACACCCCCAGGCCGGCCGGCCTGGGCCAGAAACCATCTCGGCCTATCTTCATGGAGCGTGCCAAAATCGACCTCCTCGACGCATCTCAACCCTTGTTCAAGGTCGGTTTGATCCGAGGGCTGCGGTTCATCCTTAGGGGCTATAAAACCAGACCCAGACCCCCCTGGGGAGGCATATCCATCTTCATTATTCATCTCCACATCAAAAACTAGGGTTTCAAGTAGAAGTAGAGGTCCCTCTAGATGAATCTTTTCTAGTTCATCTAGATCTAGTTCTACTTCTAGTTCTAGTTTTTCTAGTTCTTCTAGTTCTAGTTCTAGTTGTCTAGTTCGTCTAGTTGTAATTAGAGATCGGATTAGAGAGAGGAGAAGGAGAGAGCTGAGGAGGAGCCGGATCTATTGGATCTTCCTCGACATTGTATTGGTGCATCATCGGGATCGTCTTCAAGTAATCTCCAGGTTGTTCATTTACTACTTCTAAGTATTATATTTAATTTTAGTTCTTGCTTTATTTTATTTACTGGATCTCTGCTCGTATTGAGTGCTCTAGTTATTTGCGGTAATTAGAGTAGTAAGCGTTAGTGTAGACACAGTGTCTAGACTAGGGTTTACCTGAGTTTGCGCCCAATCGTCCAGATAGTTGTGGTAGCCCCAGAGGTGACAGCTTTGTCAGGTCTTTGTAATCCACCGCGTTAGGGTTGGTGTTCTCGTAGAGCTTTCGACATCCTTCCCCCAACTACCTTCTTCCCAGTCTTTCTTGAGAGTTGGAAAGGACCTGCTGCTCCGAAGTAAGTAAAGTATAGTAAGTCTTTGATTAGATAGACCCCCTTAGAAAACCCTATATCCCTCTCTAACCACATTATCATTCTTTTCTTGCGCGTTCTTAATTCTTCTAGTACACTTCACGTTCCCCGTGGAAATCGATACCCTGGAATACTCTCGGGTGAAAGCTACATCGGTATCCGTGCGCTTGCGGATTTTTCTGTGTGCGTTTAAAATACCCAACAGGCGTCCGATGATCAACGGAGCGTCCAATGCCCTACGTCCGATGCTCCTTCAAAAACGCTGTTCTTTGACATGTGGCACCGGTGCGTCCGATGTGATGAACTCAGCGTCCGATGCCATCGTGACTAGCGTCTGATGGCCGTGAAACTGTGCAGTTCTTCCACGGATTCAAACCGATCTCCTCCGAATCAAAAGCTCTAATGCTTAGACTTGGTATGAGGAGTACCAAGGAGGTTAGTGAGCTACTCCTAGGAGATCATGGCTCGAACCTAACTCCAAATCGGTGAATCGAAAGAATTCGGGGCAAAGGAGAAGAAACTTGACCCGAAACAAAAATCGATCGATCTACTAGCTCATGAGGTTAGGGATGAATTCCTTCGGTGCAAAGATGCGCCTCACGATCTAGAGCAACTCAATTCAAGCAGAATCGAAAACTGTTCCTTGGAGAGAGAGAACGAAGCAAATCTCCGAGAGGGCAAAAACCAAAACGCGAAGAACACAACTCAAAACGCGAATTGATCTTGATATCCAGCCGAAACTCCTCCACACGAGGAGACAACGAGACTACAGTCTCGTTTCCTCAAGATCCTAAATACATAGAGGTATGATTAGCCATCTCTGCGGATCACACGCAGCGAGGTATGATTAGAACCTAAGCTGGGGGCTAGAGAGAGAGAAAGCTCAGGAAATAAGGGTTGCAAGGATAGGGAGAGAGGAGGGGCTGCCTCTCTTATTTATAGCCTAAGTACAATGGTCCCCTTCTACCCCTAGATACAAGAGCGAACATGCTAACCCTAGGGGTATTCCAGTCCAACTCTGCGATGTCGCGATCTGACGACCACGCGCCTTCCTCATCCTTAGCTTCGCCTCGACGCAAGCCTCAGGATGCTGCCACGTGCCGTCCTGTCAACCGCCGCACCTTCCTCGTGGTTAGCTTCGCCTCCGCGCAAGCCTCTCCACGCCGCCACGCGTCGACCGTCCTTTTGGGACCTCCCCCCGGTTTTGAGGCTTAAATCGGGAAACCTGTCCTCCGGCTGAGTTTTGTGGCCCAAACTCAGAAACCCGCCAGCCCAGGTTTTGAGGCCCAAACCTGGAAACCATCCTCGCCTAGTTTTGAGGCCCAAACTCGGGAACCCGGCACCCCGAGTTTTGAGCGCAAACTCAGAAACCGTCAAGGGTAGTTTTTCGAGGATCAACTACCAAACTCATGTCGTAGACAGGATGTGGTTCGCACACTCCGACCACCGGCACCGATGCCGATGCATGTCCAGCCTCCACGCCTGGGCACAACGCATTCGCCTTCCTTCTCAGCCTCCCACCAAGTGTCACAATGCCATTGCCTTCCTCCTGACTCGGCCGATGCACCGATGTGCTCTCGCTCGTCGATGCCACATGCCAGCTTCCACAGCTGGTCCTCAGGTCTCCCGGTCTGTCGGTCAAAGCCTCACGTCCGCCCTTCACCGCTCCCGGTCCGTCAGCACGACACGTCCCTACTTGACCTTCACCTCACCTTCGACCATTGTCTCTGAGCTCCACACCTGCACATCAACACAGCCAAGAGACACATGCTGCTTCTCACCCATTCCGGTGAGCCTGTTGACCAATCGCTCATCACTCAGGAAGGGAACCACAAGGGCACATATCAACCTTGTGTTCGCAGGATGATAAGCATAACATAAGCATATTTTGGTACAAATAACTTGGTTCCACATGTACATGTCCTCTATTTGAATGTAGGTGCAAAGTGGGTGAAAACCAAGCTTGGGAAGCCCAACATGACACGTTCGTCGACCCACCAAGTATGGCAATTGTCCAATCCAACTTCACCAACATCATAGGACGACCTTGATTCTAGTTAGTTCACTTCACGTTCCCCATGGAAATTACGATACCTGGAATACTCCCGGTGAAGGCTACCTTGACAACCATACGCTTGCGGTTTACCTGTTTGCCACTTTTGGTGTCAACACTAGTACCTCTCGAAGAGTCTAGTCTTGACCTGAACGGTCCCCTCATGATAGCTCTGAAGCTTCACCTAGATGTCCCAAGCAGCCTCAAGCTCAGAGACACACTCAAAATCAGGAAGATAGATGTTGGCCAAAAGTGCGTTACGAGCCTCGGCGTTCATGTTATGCTGATCAATCTAGAACTGACCAACACGAGTCGCAAGCACCTCGTAGTTCACATCCTCACAAATCTCCCAAACAGAAGAAACAATGTTGTTGAGATAAGCATGCATCTGAATCTTCCAATAGAGATAGTTGGTTCCATCGAAGAACAGAACTTTGCCAGAGGCACGCTCCATGTCGCCTTCATGGATCTGAATCCGATTAAGGTAGAGAGATCCTTAACCTGCTCTGATACCAATTGAAGGACTAGAAAAGGCGACCAAAGGGGGTGATTGGGAGCCTCAAATTTCTTTTTAGATATGAATGGCCACTATCCCAGAGATTCACCCCAAAAGAAAGATCATGAGCGAGTGACAAGTCCTCAACCGAACAGGTGGTTGGATACCCTAGGTGATGTCCTAGAGGTACAGCGGGACTACTAGAGAAGCACCACACAAACGAGTGCCTAGCGGAGCACTCAAAGCCGACAAATAAGCATAGGGCCGGACTATCCGGTCACCCTGGGCAAAAATAACCGAGAATCGAGAACCGAACCGAAATAACCGGAACCGAAATAATCGAAACCGAAAAATTTGGTTCCATATTCGGTTCTCACTTCTCAGGAACCGAATTTTAGCAGGTCAATTCGGTTCTCTACCTCGGTTAACCGAAATAACCGCACAGAACCAAATTTGATAAACAAGTCCAATAAACCTCATAATCTAGGCCTAATACTACCTTAATCCTAGATATAAAAGGTGGATAACACCTCCCTCATAGCCTCACAACCTCACTTTTTAAAATTTTGGCTTTGTGTTTTTTTTAAAAAAAAAATGCCTATTTTTCTATTATTTTTTTGCTACTTGGGTAAATTTTCGGTTAGTTCAGTTAGAACCGAAACCGAACCGAACTAACCGAAACCGATTTTGCTCGGTTCCAAGATTTCTGAAGAACCGATCGGTTTCTATTTCTAGGGAACTGAATTTGTGTCCAGAACCAAAGAACCGAACCGATCGGTTTCGGTTAACCGAATGCCCAGGCTGACTATCCGGGTTCTGATTTCGGACTGTCCCCAGGTGAGTGTCGGACTGTACGTGCCTAGGAGCCGGACTGTCCACAGGCAAAAACCCAGAAACACAACTATCCTGGACCAGTTTTGGATAGGTCCCGGATAGTCTTTGGTTTGCATGCCGCACTATCCGTTGTTAAGATGAACAATGCAACAGTAGCGTCCGAGGGCTGCTCTGTAGCGCGTCGGATATGACCCCAGTCTGTCTGCGGGTCACTGGCGGACTGTCTGCCAGTCACTTGATCGGGAACAGTTCCATGTTGCGCTAGACTGGGCTGTGCAAACTTCGATCCCCGGATTGTCCGAGGTAGGGGCGACGGACTGTCCGCGGATGAACAGAAAGCACAAAAATTGCTCGGGTGTTGAAATCTCTTAGCATCACCTTAGATAACGGTGCCAGAAATGTAGGTAAACAAATCTAACATCATTACCTTTAATGCTAGGCTATCACCACTAGCAGTGACACTAGAGATGTGGTTGTATTTATGATCATGCCCTTATAAAATATGAAACGAGATAATCCGCAAGGGCACATATAAAATACACCCGTTGTAGCATTTCACCTTGGAGAGTTTCCAAGGTATCGTTATTTAAATTATGCCCCTACTTATAAGACTCAAGAGAGTGGCAAGAGACAAACATCTACAAACTATAACACACACATGTACGATTATGATAAGAGTTGCACTAGATCAACACAGGAATCAATCATATATGATAAATAAGGTAAATGAAATAGAACAGAGTAAACCAAAAAGAGAGTTCCACAGAGCATTCCTATCCAAGGTTTGATCATAACTAGAACTAGAAAGATATAGATTAACTTCCTAATATGCTTCTAACTATAGGTCATAGACTACATCAATTAGTGCAATTATGTTTAGCAATCATGGTTAGAATAACTTATATTTATATGCGAGAGACATCATGCATTTAGGATTAGATCCAAAGTCTATCCCCTTCAGGTGACCAGGTCTTACTAGGCCTATATTCGGGGAGTGGACTACAGAGGAATCAACGAGGCTATAAGAGTCACCCTCGCAATCTACCACTCCCAGAATATATGCTGCATTCGTAGGTAAACAATGTATAACCACCACGCTTACACAATGTTGACCACTCACCCCTCGATAGACAGAATGAGCGCAATACGAACAAGTGCATAAACATAAAGATACCCTAGCTATGCTAGACATATAATCAAAGTAGACGATAAACATTATAATTATGAACACGAAATAGTAACAAGTCAAATCAAGTATCAACTAGAACAAGAACAATTAAAACTAGATTAGAACACAGAGATGAACTAGATTGGTAATTACAACTAGATTAGAAGCACAAAGATGAACTAGATGAACTAAAACACGATGAGAACACAAAGAAGATGAACTAGAAGACAATTAGACAAATAGAAGAATAATGTTGATACAAGAGAGAAGTTACATGGCTAATTACCTAGCCTCCTCATGACTAGATCTGGAATCCAAGCTTCCCTCGACTCTTCTAATTCTATTTTAGCTATGCCCTAGGATGGTGGAGCTCTTGGTTGTCTAGGCTACCATTGAATTAAATGATCTGAAGGTTGATTGATTGATCTGGTGATGCCTCAAGGGGGGTCTGGGTTGCTTATATAGCCCAGTGGGATGAACCGTAGCCCTCAGATCAAACCGACCTTGAACAAGGGCTTAGATGCCTCGAAGAGATCGATTAGGTCACGTTTCACGAAGTTTGGCCGAGGGGGAGCCTAGCCCAGGCTGGCCGGCCCCACCTGGCGGCCACCTGGCCCCTCCTTCAGTGTGGTGTCTTCTAGATCCTTGTAGAGCCATTTTTCGATTGGTTTGCACAATAAGTCGTGGCGTGGTTGGATTCCTTGTCGTCATCTTCCTGTCTAGTCCCTTGATAAATCCAGTATTCTGTAGCTGATGGAATCTTGCCTGTTACACCCTTGATCTTTGTATGGATAATGCTTCTAGAGGGTTCCATAGTCTTCCAAGTCATATTCATCAAGGACTCTCTCTCCGAGACTCCAAATATGGCAAATGATATGTTCGTTTCGTTCGTCTCGACGAGCTTGTCACAATGGTGTGCTCTGATTCTTCACTTGAGGTACCTTTTTATGGTGAAATATTGAATATCCTGCAAAACAAGTGCGAACAACACAACTCATGGAACTCGTTAGAGTCAAACCCTATAGCTACACTCTTTGGATCATTTCAGGTCATTTATGAGGTTAGTTGACGGTTTAAAATAGGAGTTAACTACCGTCAACATTGGGACAAATCCAAATTCGACCGGATCTCAACCAAATCAAAAGGGGTCGCAATCAAACTTCACCCAGGTGATCTTATGCATGTTGGTGAGCTAATCCTAAGAAATTATGACTCGAACCCAACTCAATCAAGAGATATCTGAGATCACATCAAAAGGGGAAAGTTTGGAGAGCAAAAAGGATTTTCGCCCGATCTATGTGCTTGTGAGGTTTCTATGAAAATCCTTCATTGGAAAGATGCCTCTCACATCCTAGCACAAGATGGTTCAAATGGAATCCAAATCCAACCATCAAATTATAAGAACGAGCAAAATAAACGAGAGGGAAAAAAGTAGAACGCGAAGAACAAAACACGAATTCAACAAATTTTAGCAAAAGCTCCACAGAGGAGACAAGGAGATTACCGTCTCCTTTCCTAAAATTAAAATACACAGAGGAATTATACCATCTCTACGGATCACAAGCAGCTAGAGAGAGAGAGAGAGAGAGGACCTAACAGATGAATATCTAGAGTCTGTGAATGAAAATGCTTCAAGGATAGGGAGGGATGAGGGGTGTCATCCCTTATTTATAGCATGTTACACAATACTCCTTCTACCTCTAGATACTTAGAGGAAACAAGCTAGCCCTAGGGGCATTCTAGTCCAACTCTGTCAGGATTCCTCATCGACGGTCATGCGCCTTCCTCATCGGTTACTTCGCTGCAATGCAAGCTCCCGGATGCCGCCACATGCTGTCCTGATGACCGCCGTGCCTTCTCATCGCTAGCTTTGCTTCGACGCAAGCCTCGCAGTGCCACCAAACGTTGTCCCGTTCCGCATAGGAACCTCCGCTGGGTTTTGAGACCCAAACCGGTAAACCCGCCACCCTGAGTTTTGAGGCCCAAACTTACAAACCGGCCACCCTGAGTTTTGAGGCCCAGACTCGAAAACTATCGTCGGTAGTTTTCTGAGGCTCAACTACCAAACCCGCACCAAAGACGGAGTGTGGGTCTAACGCCCCATTGTTGACACCGATATCGATGTATGTCCAGCCTCCTCTGAGCACAACGTATTTGCCTTCCTTACTGACTTGACCGACGACACTTGCCCCATGCAAGCCCGTGTTTAGCTTCCGCTAGGTGCCACGATGCCATCGTCTTCTGTCTGAACTTGGCCGATGCAGTCGCACATCCTCATGCACTCTTGCTTGCTGTTGCCAAGTGTCAGCTACCACAACTGGTCCTCTGGCTCTCCAATCTGTCAGTCCAAGCCTCACGTCCGCCCTTCGCCACTCCCGGTCCATTGGCATGGCACGTCTCTACTTGACCTTCACCTCACTATCAACCATTGCATCCGAGCTCCACACCTGCACAACAACACACCCAAGAGACATGTTGCCCACTCACGCCTACCCATGAGCCTGTTGATCAACTAATCATTACAATAGGCCAAACCACAAGGGCATATATCAACCTTGTATTCACAGTCATTAGTGTTACAAAGAATGTTGTCCCTCACTCCAATACTAAACACATTGATGTTCGCTTTCACTTTCTTCGCGATCACTACGAGAAAGACGGCATTGACTTGCAACATGTAGATCCCACAATTAGATTCCAGACATTCTTACCAAGCTTTTAGACCAATCAACTTTTGCTAGGTTGAGAGGTGAGTTTAGTGTTTGCTTCTATTTTTAAATGAGGGGAGCTTTGGCTATTTTAGTTTAGCTATTGTCTTGCTTTGTGTATCATAGTTGCATTTGCATTGCATTTCATCATGTATCTTCGTGCATTTTAGAGATTCATGTTTATAGCAATGGGATTGAGATTATGATCTATTTGGTATACCTTGTGAGTAAATGATGATGCTTTGTAGCTTAGGCTCTTTTTGATCAATGGATATATGATATGAGCTAAGCTTTTGCAATTGGTGAACTTGTCAAATTAACAATAAAGTCCAAAATTGTACACCATTTAGATTAGCAACTAGCATGGCTAGGATTTGTTGAGATTACTGTTGACTCTTGCTAACGTCGTCACTAGGAGTAGACTATAGAATCTATCCTTGGCAACGGCGCCAGAAAGGATTGTTGATACTTCTTAATGAAAGAAGTATAACTAACTATTCGTATGACTATTGGTAGGTTCCGCAACCGCACAGAATAAGTCTATTGTAGCACTTCACCCGGGAGTAACCGAGTATCGTATTTATTTCAAGAGGGAAGCTACTATGGCAGAACTAACACTAGGACCGCTATGAACAACTAGTGATTCTAGCAGGGTTGATCGAAATGTGTGAATGGGGGTTGGTTTCTACTACTACTAAAAAGAAAAGAAAGACTAACTATTACTAACCTAAATCGGCGGTGTCTGGCCGATGAACATATTAGTGTTTTCCTACACA
The DNA here is from genome assembly GCA_009763385.1 of Coix lacryma-jobi var. lacryma-jobi. NCBI lineage: Eukaryota > Viridiplantae > Streptophyta > Magnoliopsida > Poales > Poaceae > Coix > Coix lacryma-jobi. The sequence continues at coordinate 60,622,567 of CM019828.1, read as the reverse complement.
CTTACGAACACAAGTAACTTAGCAATAAAGTGTTTATCTAGTTCTTCGAACCGTACACACCCTTTGGACTATTTACCTCAGACGTGCACAACGAGGTTTATGATTTAAGAACTAACCCAACTACGTGGTGGAATTCAACGCTCCCAGGGCTGTCACCACCTGTTTGCTACCACAGCTATCCGGGGGGGCTAGCCACAAACTAAGGTATAACTAGTCTAAGCACCGCGCTTACACTAATATATACTACTCTAATCTTGCATCCAAAACTAGAGCACTGATTACTCAGCGAAGAACCCAAACTAGATACAAACTAAATACTAAGTTATCTATGATCAAAAGCACTCAACAAGAACAATAAGTAAAGAACTTAAAGTAAATGCTGAAAGTAGAAGAACACTAAGATAAATGAAGGAAGACTTGGAATTATACCAGAGACTTGGAAGATCCTCTATTACAACTCCAGCTCTTCTCTTCTACACTCTCGCTCTCACTCTAAGTCTCTCAACTAGAGTGTTCCTTCACCAGAGCTTCGCTTACAAGAGAGTGGGACTAATGAGGTGAGGTCTGAGTACAAATGAGCTCGGGGGGTCCTATTTATAGCCTAAGGGACCTAGGGGGGTACTTATGGACCTAGGGTTAGGTCAGGGGGGTAAGTGTGGTGGCGGGCGCCTGCTAGGGGTGGCGGGCGCCACTCCCCTGGCCCTTGGATCCACCGCCTCTTCACCAACGGCATCTAGGAGGTCCTCCAAGCCGGTTTGGGGTCAGTTAGGGTTGTCCAATAACCGTCACATGGGCAATTAGGCCATGATCCATGTGACACTGCCTCTTAGCCCTTGGATGAACCGACTTAGGTGAGCAACGACTGCCAATGAGTGTGGGGTGCTTCCCCTGGATCAGTGACGTGGCAGGGGGAGTTTGGGCTTCTCCCCCCTGGCGGCCGCCAGCTAGGGGTGGCGGGCGCCACCCCTCCTTGGCCCAAAGTGAGCCCAGGCAAGTGGGCTTGCTTCCTGGTGGGTCCATTTGGTCATTTTGCTCAAAAACCCTGCAATTTCCTACATTCAAATAAAACTCAAGGACAAGTGGAAATCGTTAGTTTATAAAAGGTTTTTGGTTGATTTTAGGCCTTTGTGTTGTGTTATATGACCTTGTTGATGCTAAGAATATGACACTTAGTGAGCGTCAACAAGCTCCGCCAAGCTTACCTCTTGCTCGTCCTCGAGCAAGCATGGACTTGAAATAATCTTGGAAACTCTGTGTTTTTGTAGTGTATGCCCATATTATTTTCATCATCATGGAATTGGTAGCCTTCCCTGCACTCAAGATTAGAACAAAAGACCAGCAACAAAGAAGGTTTGTCTTTCCCTTGCCTATTTTGCTAATCAAGATATGTGGAGTTTTTGCAAGTTTTGTTCAAAAAAAAGCATGCTTAGTAACTTTTGTGGCTCACTCGATCACTCATATTTGTATGTGGAAATGGAAGAATTATCCTCTCACTAAGACTTTATGTGGGGTTTAATGGGTAGGATAAAAGTGAGCATGCAATGCTAGCATAATTTTGCCAAGTTAGACAAATGGAGCAAAGGAGCAACAAGTCATAGGTTCAGACCAGGAATGTGCAAGTGTGTGGTATTTATTGTGGCTACTACTTTCATGGCACTTCTCCTTTCTATCTCTTTTGTGGGATCATGGCTATGAATGAGAGCATTTGCTCTTTTGGATATTTTCTTCTTTCTAGAGCACTTGCTCTTTTGAATTTTCTTTCTAGAGCACTTGCTCTTTTTTTTCTTTCTAGAGCACTTGCTCTTTTCTTTGAATGAATGATTATAGCCATGTCTCTGAGATTTCATTATGGAGCATGATATTTTGCCATGAAGTATTCCTAACAATGAATGGAAATAAAGGCATGTTGTGTGCGTATTCTCAGTGTAAGAATAGCACTATATAGGTGGGTGCAAGTGAATTCCTTGGTCTAAAGATATGACAAGTTTCTCTACCATGGCTATCAACAAAAGTCTAACTAGCTCAAAACTAACATGCAGCAAGTGGAAGCTCCTACTCTAAGAGTAAAAATTATTTGGCTTTGGTAGGACTTTCTTTGCCACAGAAGTACTTAGAGTAAGTTTTTAAATTTTTTAAAATAACAACTCCATGTAACACCTCTGGTGTTTAATAAGTAATTAACCTGACATGTCATCATCATTAGTCTTTAATCATTCTTGCCATGCATTTAAGTTTGCTTAATTTTTGTGTAGATCCTCTTCAGTTAAGTGTTTTGATGCTGTGTTATGAGGACCAAAATTCAAAAATCAAAATAAAATTTAAATTCCTTTTGAAAAACCCCAAATTTCCAAACTCTAGTTTTACCCCTTTTTCTAATTCAAAAGTTGTTCAAAATTTGAAGTTGGTCCTTTTAGCAAAGTTGTAGATCTCAAATTCTAAACAACTTTGGTGTTTGAGTTTTCTTTGTGCAGTTCAAAGTTTAGGAGTAATTTTCAAGATTTCAAAAGAAGAATAGGTTTTCACTGTGCACAGCTGGAGGACCCCTACCTCATCCTCACCCGGCCCCTACCTCTCTTTGCCCGGACCCCCACCGTCCTTTTGCCCGGACCCCCACCGTCCTTTTGCTCGGACCCCCACCGTCCTTTTGCCCGGACCCCCACCGTCCTTCGCCCGGACCCCGGCATCACCGCGCGCCTATAAAAGCCACCAAGCTCCCCATTGCCACCACCAACACTTCCTCGCCAACCCAAGCCATCAGGCAGCCCCAGCGCCCGCCAAGGCCGCCACTGCCTTCGCCTTGAGCTTCTCCACCTTCCCAAGCCACCAATTTCACCCCTCCGTCCTTTCCTTCGCCAGCGCAGCGACTCCCCTCCAACTCCGGCGAATCGCTCGAGCCTCACCCTCGAGCCAACCTTCGAGCCAACCCTCGAACCGCACACGCTCGAGCGTCCCCTCGAGCCACATCCCTCGAGCCGCATCTCTCGAACATGCCAAGGCCAGCCTCGAGCCTCACCCTCGAGCGTCCCCTCGAGCCTCACCCTCGAGCACGCCTGCGAACCGCGCCCCCTCGAAGCAGCCGAGCCCCACCCTCAGCCTCGGGCGAATCGCAGCCACCCTCGGACTGAGCCTCGAGCACACCGAGGCTACCCTCGAGAGGTTAGCCGAGCCTCCGCCGAGGCCTCGCCACCATCGAGCTCCCGCCTCCGACCCTTGCACCGCCTCGCCGAGCCTCGTTTCCAACTCCTGGTGAGCCCGCGAAGCTATCCCCACCCTCTGCCTTCCCAGCCGAGACCTCGAGCGACCGGTCCGCTGTCCGCCTTACAGGCAAGCGCGCCGAGCCTCGAGAGAAGCATAGTTTTCCTTTTCTTTTAAAAATATGAATAGTGTTTTGTTTTCTTCTTTTTGTGAGGTTTAATCTGTTGCTCTAAAAATCTTGAGATAAATGTTGTGTGTTCCTTGCTCTGTGTAGTATTTTAGAAAAATAAGAAACTCTACTTTTCTGCAAAGTTTAAAATATGAAAAATCCTCCTTTTAATTAATAAATGGATAGTTTTAGGTTTTTAGTAAAACATGTATAGCTCCAAAGGTCATGAAATTTGTTTTGTCATCTATTTACACCATGATGAACCTATGAGATTAATTTGGTAAATTTTGGGACAACTGTATAAAATGATCTTTTAAAATAAATTAGGAAAAACAGAAAAGTAATCATGGTGTGACCTTTTGGATTGTTTGCTGTTCATAGACCCCACCCCTCTGGTCTATGATGATTGTGATGCCTTGCAATGTTTTGTAAATAATGCTTAATAAGTTTGTTTAATCTTGCTTAAAAAGATAAAGATAATTAATCTTTATGTCTATCCTAGAAGTTACTCACATGTTAGAAAGTTGTACTCTAGAATCAGTAGTCTTGTCGTGCACCTTAGCATGCATTCCATGGCATCATGTTAAAGCATCCATCATTTATCCACGTGTAGTATCCAAGAGTGTTGAAGTCGTGTTGATCAAGCTCTGGTGTTCACCATTGTCGAACGAGCCTCGGAGGAGGGTTCTTGTTGGACAGGCTTCGTCGAAAAAGACTTAACTTCAAGCAGCAAACGAACTAACTTGTGTCAATCTTTCTTGGATCTTATCTTCCCTGCAACGAAGGCAAGCCCCGGTGCATTTAACCCTTCCTTGGATTTATAAAATGTTTTCCTTAAATGCTTTTGAGTTAAACTACTGCATTAGGTTATAGGAGTTGTGTGATGACCTATTACCTGCATTATTTACCTCCACCAGAAGATCCACCAGCCCTGCTTTAAAACTATTTGCAAAATGCTTAGTGATGCTATACTATAGATTTGCAATAAAATGCCATTTTCAAAAGTGTGATCACTGAAAGAATCTTTATGGGAATTTGGCTTTACTTCCCGTTCGATGACTGCTTGCCTAGCTAGCATGTGGTCATTGTCGAGAAGAGGTTGTCCGCGTGTACGGTGCCGTCATGTTGTAGTCCGGGACTCAACAGTTGACACCGACCGGGACAGGGTTGAAAAACTGACAGGACTATTACGCTTGGGTGAGATATGACCAAGGTATAGTTCTGGCTGGAAAATTAGGGACCATCCGTATGGGGGCCTGCTGGCCAAGACTTGCAACTATTCACATACTACGGAAAGCTCTGGCTCCGAGGAATCCTTTATTGGACCGACAACCGCGCACTGGGAGTGAGAGATGGCGGAAGTAGCATGTACCCACGTGGTCGTCGTACCTGGATAGGAGTGGTGTACTGTACTTCCGGGTGGCGTAGGACCGGGCCCAATCTTGGAGGAATCGTGGTAGACGAGTTGGCATATGCAAGCTTGGGTGCTACATATGCAGTGTGGATAGGGATCCTCAGCTGAGTATTATTTATCCGGATTAACGTTGCTCCTCGGTTATGGAGACTTGGTCCACTGACTGTCAACGGAGAGTGGTTCTCAACTAGGAATGTTTTGAAATGTAAAATGAATCATGAATGATGAAGAATTGAGGAAGACTGAATCTTTCCAAAATAAAATAAGGTTTACAAAAATGTTTTTTTCCGCAAAATACTTGAACTTGCTTAAAGCTTTACCTTGACTACCCTAAGCCTCTCATACCTGAGTCTTCTCCCTTTTTCTTTAGTCGGGTAAGTCTTGTTGAGTACCTTTGTACTCAGGGTTTTATTACCCATGTTGCAGGTATGGCAGATTCCTCAGTATGCCTTGGACCCTGCTGTGTGACTGTTGTTCAGGAAGAGGCCGATGAGGCCGATGAGTGATTATTCACCCTCGGGCTGGGTGAAGTATCTTTACCCTTTAGTTGTTGTCATATGCTACTCTGCCAACTCTATCTATTTGAACTATGGTCTGTAATAACTTCACTTTAATTTTATGTTGAACCCTGGTTTGTAAAACTATTGTTATCTAAGTCTTCCGCTATTTACTCCGATGTTATTTGTCCAAATGTTCAAGAGATTGTAACTGAATTGTGAGATGATCCTGCGGACATCGGGCACTGATGTAGCCCAGTAGCGGAACCGGTCTTAATCTCTTGGCTGTACGGATCGACTGTCAGTGGTTGACGGTGATCAGTGGGCCATGGGATTAGGGCCGTTACGTTACACTCCACAAACTTGACTCGCTCAAGTCAAAGTAGAAACTTACTTCCCCTTTACTTAGTCTAATGCTCATGTCTCAAGTTTAGTTCTAGCATATGTTCTCCCATGATAACTCTAATGCATGACATACATTTTTGTTTAGAAAGACTTACGATGAGAGCGTTTCATTTATTGCTATTTATTTATTTTGTTATATATATATATATATATATTTTTAAATGGGAATTAACTAAGATAGAACTCAAATTTAAATTACTGAAATAAAAAAAACTGACAGAAATAAAGACGGTAGTGATACTTACCTCGTTGACGGGGGTCCTCCCCCAAGCTGGCTTTTGGCGTGGTCGGATCACATCCATCCTTGACGACGGTACATGTCATCCCAGTTCTGCTGGTTCTGCTGCAGGAGAGAAGAAATACTACCCAGTTCTCCACCAGTTTCCTGGCGGAATTCCTGGAAATTTTGGTTCAAGTTGTTCAAGTCCTGACGGATTTCAGCAGTATCCATGGTAAGTCCATTCATTTGGTGCTGAAGATATCCCATATCACGCATCCACTCGTCCTGATGAAAGGACGAATGGCGAGCGGCCTGTGGCGAGATTCCTCTATGGAAGAACTCATCACCACGGCCAGTGTACCGGGTGGATCCTCCGAAAGAATGGGTTGAACTCCCCAACTGGGATGAGTGAAAGGACGCCTCCTGGCCGTATTCCCACCGCGGATGCTGCGGTTGTTGCCAATTTGACCCTCCTGCTTGGTGCGAGCCAGGGGGTGTCAAATGACCATAGTGTGCTACTCCTTCATACTGCCCTGTATGGAAAGGGTCAAATTCCTGTGCCGCTGCTGCTGCTCTTGTGGCCTCTTCTGTTGCACGGGTCTGCGCTCGCGTCCTCCTCCTGGGAACTTGCATGATGTTCTCTCGGGCCAACCTGCGGTTTTGCTCTACCTCGGTTTCCAGGGCCAAAAGTAATGTTGGTGCGTTCACCAACCAAAGTGCCATGTCAGGAAGAGCGATTTTATTCACATAATCTTGATAGATCATGTGAATCTCACCGGTCTCCTGGTTCTCACGCAAGAGGTGTCCTTGCGAGAAGTGCTCCATGGTCAAAAGGTCTCGGTCACTAGGAATGTAGGGGTATATAGCGGTGTTCAGCAGGCCCATGTTAAAGGCCAGTCTAGTTATCCAAGATGTCATTTCAATATTTCCAGTGCGTTGATTAAATTTAGACCAGTAGTCCACCATGGCCTTGGCGGGTGATACTTTTATGTGGTTAACTAGAGCATACAACAGCAGCATTTCAGGCTTTTTAATTGGTCTCAAGTCAGGTCTTGGAGAAAGTGTGATACTAACATATTTGTGGAAAAACCTGAGCGTGGGGTTGTGGATATTACTTGTACGGGGTAAGCCTGGGTCTCTGTTCCCAGCAATGCTTTTCCAAAAATCGTTTCTATTGAAACCTGTACAAGCAGATTCCAGGTTTAGCAAGCATGAATCATCAAAATTTAAGTGCTTGCTGAACTGCCCCCACGAAAGAGTGTGCACTTCATTAAAAAGCCAGAAAGTTATGTGAGTAGCAGAGAATTGCATGGTAGCTAGAAATTCCATTGTGAGGGGAAGGATTCCCTCCTCATTAACCATCCATGCATCTTCCCATCCTAGGGTTCGAGAAATATAGAGAAACTCACTGTCCATACCAGTGTGACGTAGCAAGTTGTCGTCGATGCGGCGGGTGTGGACGAACTCCCTCTCACTGAGGATGTTCCGGGCCTGCCGCTTCCGATCACTGTGCCAGATGATATCATTGACGGAGTTCAGGATGCGGATGGTCGGTCCGGCCTGGTGTGTGAACGGAGAGTTCCGATCCACCGACATTTCGTGGGTTGATGGAGTACCCCACCCGGCACTCTCCTCATCACTCCCAGCAAAGCGAATGTGGGTGTTTGCTCTCGACGAACTTCCCTCACCCTTACTCTTCTTCTTCTTTCCGGTGAAGAAGTTCTTGAGAGGGCCCATGACTTCCTTGCTAAAGCTCAAGATGGCTGATGTTTTTGTGTTTTGAGTGAGTTGTGAGAAATTGCATGGGGTGTAGGTAGTATTTATAGGCTGAGGATGGAAGGGGGGAGGCTGTGAGCCTCACCCTGCTGGCGGGCGCCACCAATAAGTGGCGGGCGCCACCCCACCTTGCTCAAAAATGTCTGCAACCGACACATGAGGTTTCCCTTGTAATGTCCACTGAAATTCCAAGTGGGGAATAAAGTGGTAGGTTCGGTGCAAGGTGAAAAGAGTGCAACCTCCTAAATGGGGCAAGTGGGCTGAAAATTTCAAAGACCACTTCTTTATCCTAGTCACACTTTATACCAAGGATGGTGGGAAACTTACTCGGGAGCAGTTTTGTACCAAAATGTGGAATTAGAGGTGGCGGGCGCCAGGAAAATGTGGCGGGCGCTACCCTCTTGGCTGAAATTTCACTCCAACTCACTCCTCCTTTCACCAAGTGCTCTCCTTGTCACTCTCCATCACATGTGCATCAGAATTTTTGGGTGGAGATGTGTCCAAAAGGTGGAGTTAAGAGGGGGAGACATGGAGAGACATGGGAGTGAGTGATTGCATTGAAATGAGCAAAGACATGGGTCTCCTTTGGTGTTATTTGGGTCTAGGAGGTAGGTGTAATAGTCTAGAGATTGGCTAGTGCTCCCTAGTGCACACTAGGGTGGCGGGCGCCAGCATGGGGTGGCGGGCGCCACCCCTATGGCTGCCATAAGCCCCCTAGGTGCCACCTAATCACTGTAGTAAACATCTACTTTGCTGAAAATTGAATTGCTTAAGTAAAACAAAAAATTAAATGGGGGATAAAGACTTACCTTAGCCTAACTCACCTTGGTTAGCCGCTTTGGATTCCCGATTGGTGTCGCCTTCACGGTGGTTGTGGTGGAATGTCGGCACCGACGAACCTTGATGACGGGTGTTTTTCCGGTCGTGGTGTGAACTCGAATTTCTCCTCCTTTCCACTGATGTGGAGCTAAATTTCTCCAGCTCCTACATCAATGGTGGCTTTTGCAGTGCTCAGAAATGGCCGTCCCAAGATCAATGGCGTCCGGTGGTCGGGATTAATATCCAGAACCACGAAATCCACCGGGACAAAGAGATTCCGGATTTTCACCAGGATATTCTCTGCTAATCCCGCGGGATACCGGAGCGATTGATCGGCTAGCTGCAAATACATAGAAGTAGGAGACAAGGTATGATGATTTAATTTATCGTATATTACCTTGGGCATGACGCTGACGCTTGCTCCCAGATCACAGAGTGCATGCTCGAAGTGCTGCTCTCCAATTGAACATGCGATCGTTGGGTTTCCTGGGTCCTTCTTCTTTTCGGGGAGTTGGTTTAAAATGACCGCACTGCAATCTTCAGTCAATTTAACCACATCCCTACTTGGAATTGGTTTCTTCTTATTGAGCATGTCTCTCAAATATTTTGCATAAGTTGGAACCTGCATAGCGTCAATAAATGACACATGTATATATAATTTTTGAATTACCTCGATGAATTTCTTGAATTGGTTGTCTTCCGTCGGATTTCTGTTTCGATCTGGAAAAGGTAATACATGTGTATCATAGAATTCATGAGGAGCAGTTCGTACCTTGGATGAAGGTTTAGCTCGGGTCTCCTCTTCTTCGTCTTCTTCAACATTAACAATATTTTTCTTTGTAGCAGCATTACTACTAGGAACTAAATTAGGATGAGGTGGATCACGAGTGGATTTACCACCTCTCGTGGTTACAACTTTTACCTCCTCATAGTATTTAATTTGAGATTTAATGTTATCTACTTTTTGCTCTAATCTCTTATTAAAATTAATTTGTTCCTTAAATGCTTCAAAAAAATCTTTTAGTTTAGCATAAATTCCTTCTAACATTTTATCATGTTCAATTAATTTATTACTTATGCTATCATTAATTCTACCTTGATTAGAAACTAATTTTCCAATAGGAGAATTAAATACGGAGGTTTGAGGCATACCTTTATTATTCCATTGTTGGATCGTTGGAATTGGAGGTTCTCCGTAGCCACCATTATTAAGAAGGGATTTGGCATCCTCTTTCTTAATTTCTGCTTGACCTTCACTTGACAAAGTGGCTCTTTGCTTGGCGTAGTACTCCTTTGCAGCACGATCTCTCTTCTCATTTATCCTTTGCTCTAGCAGTTTTACCAAAGTTTGCAGGGTAACAGGATCAGCTTGCTTAATTTCAGACATACCTCGAGCACGTTTTTCTGTCCATCCTTGATTCGCCACCATTGTCTCGATTAGTTTGGTTGCCTTCTCTACAGTGATAGAGAGGTATGCACCTCCGGCGGCAGCATCAATGTGTTGTCGAGATTCTTGCTGGAGTCCATTGTAGAAGCTCTGGATCAAGTACCAGTCTTGCATACCATGGTGAGGACAGTATTCAACATACTCTTGTAGTCTCTCCCAAGCTTCAGTGATTGTTTCTTCGTCTCTCTATCCAAAGTTGGAAATCTTGCTACGGACAAGAATAGTTCGACTTATCGGGCAGAACTTGTTGAGGAATTGATCCGCGCATCTCACCCACGTCCGTAGGGGGCCAGAGATGAAGAGGAACCACTGCTTCGCTTTCTCCACTAATGAAAATGGAAAGAGACGAACTCTGATGACATCCTGCGAAACTCCCTGCACAGAAATTGTACTACATATCTCCAGAAAATTCCGGAGGTGAGCATTGGCATCCTCGGAAGGTTTGCCATTAAATGCAATAGCTTGAGCCATACGTATTAAGTGAGGTTTAAGCTCAAAATCTACATTACTAGTAGATGGTAACACTGGAATGTGAGCAAGAGTAGGCATGGAATACTCACAGAGTGTTTTGGTCGACGTCGATGTTGATTGATCGTTGGAGCAGCTTGGTTCGTCAGTGACTTTTGACTGGGATTCTTGTCTCGATGAACTCCTATCACGAAGCTCCAAGTTCTTCCTCGGAGGAGTGAGATTAGCTCTCGCTCTCCTAAGAATGGCCTCAGGATCTTCTTGATAGTCGCTCGGAAGATTGAATCCGGCCATGACTACTTGAACGATCACAAACAACGAACAATATATATACCCACTAGAACTACGGGGGTTAATTCAATAGAAATCACAAAGAATTAATTCTTGCCAATTGCTTCCCCAGCAACGGCGCCAGAAATGCTTGTTGACTCTTGCTAACGTCGTCACTAGGAGTAGACTATGGAATCTATCCTTGGCAACGGCGCCAGAAAGGTTTGTTGATACTTCTTAATGAAAGAAGTATACCTAACTATTCGTATGACTATTGGTAGGTTCCGCAAGCGCACAGAATAAGTCTATTGTAGCACTTCACCCGGAGTAACCGAGTATCGTATTTATTTCCACAGGGAAGCTACTATGGCAGAACTAACACTAGGACCGCTATGAACAACTAGTGATTCTAGCAGGGTTGATCGAAATGTGTGAATGGGGGTTGGTTTCTACTACTACTAAAAAGAAAAGAAAGACTAACTATTACTAACCTAAATCGGCGGGGTCTGGCCGATGAACAGATTAGTGTTTTCCTACACACTTACGAACACAAGTAACTTAGCAATAAAGAGTTTATCTAGTTCTTCGAACCGTACACACCCTCTGGACTATTTACCTCAGACGTGCACAACGAGGTTTATGATTTAAGAACTAACCCAACTACGTGGTGGAATTCAAGGCTCCCAGGGCTGTCACCACCTGTTTGTTACCACAGCTATCCGGGGGGCTAGCCACAAACTAAGGTATAACTAGTCTAAGCACCACGCTTACACTAATATATACTACTCTAATCTTGCGTCCAAAACTAGAGCACTGATTACTCAGCGAAGAACCCGAACTAGATACAAACTAAATACTAAGTTATCTATGATCGAAAGCACTCAACAAGAACAATAAGTAAAGAACTTAAAGTAAATGCTGAAAGTAGAAGAACACTACGATAAATGAAGGAAGACTTGGAATTATACCAGAGACTTGGAAGATCCTCTATTACAACTCCAACTCTTCTCTTCTACACTCTCGCTCTCACTCCAAGTCTCTCAACTAGAGTGTTCCTTCACCAGAGCTTCGCTTACAAGAGAGTGGGACTAATGAGGTGACGTCTGAGTACAAATGAGCTCGGGGGGTCCTATTTATAGCCTAAGGGACCTAGGGGGTACTTAAGGACCTAGGGTTAGGTCAGGGGGGTAAGTGTGGTGGCAGGCGCCAGCTAGGGGTGGTGGGCGCCACTCCCCTGGCCCTTGGATCCACCGCCTCTTCACCAACGGCATCCAGGAGGTCCTCCAAGTCGGTTTGGGGTCGGTTAGGGTTGTCCAATAACTGTCACTTGGGCAATTAGGCCATGATTCATGTGACACTGCTTCTTAGCCCTTGGATGAACCGACTTAGGTGAGCAACGGCTGCCAATGAGTGTGGGGTGCTTCCCCTGGATCAGTGACGTGGCAGGGGGGAGTTTGGGCTTCTCCCCCCTGGCGGCCGCCAGCTAGGGGTGGCGGGCGCCACCCCTCCTTGGCCCAAAGTGAGCCCAGGCAAGTGGGCTTGCTTCCTGGTGGGTCCATTTGGTCATTTTGCTCAAAAACCCTGCAATTTCCTACATTCAAATAAAACTCAAGGACAAGTGGAAATCGTTAGTTTATAAAAGGTTTTTGGTTGATTTTAGGCCTTTGTGTTGTGTTATATGACCTTGTTGATGCTAAGAATATGACACTTAGTGAGCGTCAACAATTACTTGAGCTATCTTTTGTATGCTAGGTTACTATGTCTCTTACTTTGGGTCTTTCATGGTCGTGGATAAATATCATGGAACTTGAAATAAAATTTGATCTAAGATAAGTGGAATGAAAAGATGGAGATGGGATTGCATTTGTCAGCACATCACTGTACTGAGATTGCTTCTCATTGCACATTTGAGTTAAGCTTGAACAGTGTAGTGTAAGACCGAAACTGTGCCTTTAAGCTTCTGATGCTTTTATTGCATAAGCTTATCCTGGTTGCAAAGTAAGGCAATGACAATGCTTTTTAACTTCTCGCAATCACATGCTTTGTTTTGAACTTGTGTTAATGTTGCAAACTCTGATAATTAAAATTTGATAAATGACCCAAGTCTTTGCTTCATTTTTAGCATGATGATTGAAATTCGCTAGGGGTAGTTCACCTTTCATACATGAGTTAGCACTTGTTTGATTTCCTGTCTATTCATGCTTAGTGCTATTTTAGTGGTGAACATCTTCTAAATGGCTTAAAACTGCTCAATTTGCTTAAACTGCCATATTTCATAATTACCTGATCAGTTTAAGCCTTTGCTAGCACTTATATTTGTTGCTACACTCACCAGACATCACCCACTAGAGCATCCTTTTACTTTGATTGTTATATACTTTAAGCTTTTGCATTGTATGTTTCATGCATCTTTAGCAAACACCCTCTCTAGGTTCCCATGTGCATTTGGTTGATATCTTGATTTGTGCATGTGTCAACAAGGGGCAGCAAGTCTCACAAACACCTTTTGTAATAAGGGGGAGAGAGTCACACACTTCCCCTTTGTTCAACAACGGGGAGAGTTGACCCTGTGGGGGAGAAATGTTGGCATGCCCGAGCACTTGTCAATTGAATTTATACCAATATAAATTTGTGAATATGTGAATGGTTGACATCAAGTCAAATTTACATCAGGAGCAGCTGCGGTGGACGACGGATGGCGACTCGAGCTCACGGCTCCGGCGGACGACGGACGGTGGGTCGATTCACGGCTACGACGGCCGACGGGTCGAGTTCGCGACGAGCCTCGGCCTCAGGTTGAGCTCGGGGCGATCGCATCCAGATCCAGCCTACGATGTCCAGGAGTGGCTGCAGCTCGGCTCTCTGCTCCAGGCTCCACCATGGCACCACTCCAAGCGCTTTCCTTTTGTTCTTCAGTTCCAGACTTCCAGTCCACCAGTCCAGAGTCCAGACCTCCACGACATGTCTAATGGCGAGTACTGAGTCTGGGTTGATGTATGATCTATTAATGTGACGATTCATGGATATGAAGCTCGTGTTTGTGTTATAGTATAGTATATAGTTATTTAGCATCTCTGTTATCTTGATGTTATCATTATATGATTGATTCCTTAGTTATTTGGCGTCTATGTTCTCTAAATCTCTGTTTGTGCTAAAGTAGCATTGATTTATTTTTTTTGAAAATAGGAAGATCCTATGATTGTATAAGTAGCATTAATTTAATATGTGTGTTTGAGTGTTAATTCATGCAGCTCTTGCAAAACATGTTTTTAACAGATACTGCTGGACTGTTGGTAACCTGCCTTCTCCTTTTTTTTGCATATAGTGGATTCTTCCGGGACTCCAACTCCGGCTGACACTGATAGTATTCCATGTACTAATTCCCTTCTTTCTTTGTTCCTTATTCACTGTGACGAAATTAATAGGATTGTGCTATGAAGGGGATAGGGAGGTCAGATTTCTTCTATTCTTCTTTGCAGATAATTGCCTGTGTTTTAGAGGATTATATGTACACGTTTGTTTGAGCCGACAGAGAGTGGGTGATTCAGTTTTCTTAGGGGTGGATACATTAGAGTTTTAGGTAATTTCCATGGAGGAGAGTATGTTTTTAGATTGTTTTAGGCAATTTATTTACCCGTCTAGAGGTGGTAGAACACAGAACTTTAACAGAAGGCATTAAATTTTATTGGGCACCTGCATTTTTCACTCATTTGCTGAACTGACATACAATGTATTTGTCCTCATTGACACATGCCTTATTACATATATATATAGTTTAATAGATTTTGTTAACATTTGCATGCATTTTGTCAATTTACGTTGGGCAAGTACTCCTACATAGATCCAAAATTATTCATCTTGCTCGTACTTGCTGTTTTACAGGTCACTGCTAACAAAAAAAACAAATAGAGATACCATGTGATCTGCTTGATGTAGTTTGCTACTCTCCTTATATTCTTTCTATTTTTTTGTACAGAAAATTTATTTGGTAAATTATGTTATATATGTGTATGCTCAGCACTGCATTAGTGAAAATTTTGTACTTCAAGCTCAGCATGCAGCTCTAGAAGAGAACCAAAAATTGCTTTGCTAGACCCAAGTTGAAGTGCAGGGGATGAATTCCAGGTTTGAAGAAACTAATGCATTGCTGCGAGCTATGCTCAAACTTCAGAAAGATTGAGGTAGGTGCTCATGCAGTTTGTGTTGATGATGCCTTTGCCTCAGCTGAACCATTTGCCAGAATACCAAACTGTCCATGTTTGAATTTCGTGCACTTGTCAGAACTATGGTAGAACTTATTTGCATCTGTTTTATGTTTGAACATGTATGATGGATTTGAACCTATGTGAGATGGAACCTGGAAACTTGTGTGATGTGTTTGAACGTTTGTGATGGAACTTGGAACCTATTTGAAGCTCAGTTCTGAGTGAATGTGTTTTATAATGTGTGTTATATCCAGGAGTGAATGTGGATGATGGTTTATACTTTTGAGCGAATGTGGATGCATGATGGATGTGTGATATATGTGAATGTGTTATATCCAGGAGTGAATGTGGAACCTGTTTGAAGCTCAGTTCTGAGTGAATGAGTTATATCAGATTACTTTGTCATATCTGTGTGATATTGCTTATACATGGGTTGTCATTGAATGAAATGGGCATCTCAAATGTTCTGCAACTGCTCTACATAGTGTGACACAAAAACTTGTCACATATTGTAACCAATTATATATGACAAGACTATATCATCACAAAATGCATCACAATAAGTGTATACAACAGGGTCCCGACAGATTTATTGTGACGGTGAAACTATTAAGTGACGACGTGACTAACCTATATGTGACATGGGAAATCATCATCAAATGCAAACCATATGTTACGAAAATCATAACGTCACAAAAATGGACTGGTCATGCTCCCCAAACGACGTTCATGATATTTTGTGACGAGTTGACCAAGTGTTACGTGACAAACACCTTCGTCACAAATCTACCAATATATGACGCCAGAGAAATGTCGTCACAAAAAGTACCCACATTTTGTGACGATGACCCACGTTTTCGTCACGTGGACATTTAGCGACGCTCGATAGGTGACGACAGGATTTTGTCATGAAATACTTTTTATGACCAATACTGTACTTTCCATGACAATTTTATTTTGTCTTAAAACCCCACATTTTTTGTAGTGCAAGGGGGAGAGGTTTAAGCAAGGGGGTAGTTTTCACTCACGCCCCTCACATGTGTCACAAGGGCAGTTGAGAACTTGGAGCACTTAATCTGGTGTCTAGAGTTTTTTGTGTCTCCATTTGGTGTCTAG
The DNA here is from genome assembly GCA_009763385.1 of Coix lacryma-jobi var. lacryma-jobi. Lineage (NCBI taxonomy): Eukaryota > Viridiplantae > Streptophyta > Magnoliopsida > Poales > Poaceae > Coix > Coix lacryma-jobi. The sequence continues at coordinate 60,606,566 of CM019828.1, read as the reverse complement.
AGCATTTGCATAGTCTTTGTGTCTAGGTTTGCTTACAAGGGGAGTTGCACCTTTTCAGCTCCTTTGCTAGTTTTGTTGAGCCTTTGCCTTTGCCTCTTTGTTTCTAGGCTTATTTTGGTGCTTTGAGCATTGAGCTAGTGGTGTTGAGCCTTTTCTGCCTCTTCTCAAGGACTAGCTCATTTTGACTTAGTTGTGTTGAGTCGTTGCCCAAGTTTGTAGGAACCATGTTTTTCTCTTTTGAATGAGTTTTTGCTCTGATTGAAGTTTTGCTTGGTTTCTTTGAGTCGTCGCTCATGTCATTGGGGACCAAGCGTTGTTCATTTCGAATTGCCCTTCCTTGGCTTTTTGGGCATTTGAAGGAGCACCCTCTTTTTCTTTACTTTTGTTTTTTTATTTTTAATGTTTGTGTGTTGTGTTGACAATGCACTCATCAATGGGGAGATTGTGAACACAAGGTTGATACGTGTCCTTTCGGTTCGTCCTTATGATGAGTGACTGATCAATAGGTTCACGAGTTGGCCTAAGTGTGCAACATGTCTCTTGGCTATGTTTGTGTAGGTGTGGAGCGCGGAGGCAATGGTCGATGGCAAGGTGAAGTTCAAGTAGAGATGTGTTGTGCTGATGGACCGAGAGTGGCGAAGGGCAAACACGAGGCTTCAACTAAGGGATCAGGAGGTTGGAGGATCAGTTGCGGTCGCTGACACTTGGCGGCAACAAGCAAGAGTACATGGGGATGAAGACGACATAGTCGAGTCAAGACAGAAGGCAATTTTGTCGTGGCACCTAGCGGAGGCCGGACACGAGCTTGCAAGGGAGATGCAAGTGTTGTCGGTCGAGTTAGGTGTAAGGAAAATGGACCTTGGCCCATTTGACTATGGATTTTTGTGTTTGATGAACAACATAACTAAATTGGACTAATGTGTTTGCATGTGTTTGTTTTATAGTCCAACATGGTGCAAATGGTGACTTGGACTAAGGCGACATGGTGATCCGATCATCAACACCTCAAGCAAGACATCTAAAGCTCAGTTGAAGACTCTCAAGTACAAGCAAAGTCCAAGGCACAATAATGGAACCAAGACGGCGCAAGAAATTGTGAAGAAATGAAGCAAATGGGACATCAGACGCTGCATCAGACGCTGGCTTCGCAAGCGTCGGACGCACCGATGGCAAACCCTAGCTCATGTCAGTGCCAGCAGAAGCATCGGACGCTGAAGATCGAGCACATGAGACGCTACGGTAACACTATGCATCGTGCACAGTATTACATCGGACGCACTGATGAAGCATCGGACGCTGCATGACCCTGCGTCCGATGCCTATGCAGAGAGGTTCCAGAGAGTCTCTGAAGACATCGGACTCGTCAGGTGGTGAAGCATCGGACACTGTCAAAGTCCGATGTGACTCAGTGCCAGATCGTCAAAACTAGCCGTTATGTGACATCAGACGCGCATCCAATGCTCCCGACAGGAGCGTCCGATGCTACGCAGAAAAGTTCATCTTTGGTGTCCAACGACTCTATTTGGTTGGGGCTCTATATATACCCCCATGGCCAGCCAAAAACTTAAGGTTGGAGCTCAAGGAAGTGTACCAAGTGCATAGACACATATTTAGTTGCTCTAGCCACCAAAGTGCTTAGTGATATACTAGGTGATTAGTGTAGGTGCTTTGCGAAGTGCTTAGGCTAGTAAGATCACCGTTTTACGCTTGCTCTAGGTGCTAAGCGTAGTGTTTAGTGAGGTTTGCATACCTCTTACCTACCGGTGCTTGCGCGCACCGTTATTGTACATCAGAGGGGCTTGTAGTGTTGCGAGACCACACCAACTGCGTTTGTGGTGTGGCCGCCACTGTGTACCGAAGGGAACAAGGCCGCAGCGGTTCGGCCGGAAGCTTGATAGTGAAGACGGCGGGGAGCAACCGGGAGAGTTCGTGCCTCGAGAGGCTTAACCGGAGACCCACTTGCGCGTAGGGAAGGCCCGGGGCTATCCACGGAGTTACCCGATCGGGAGCTTGGCCCTTGTGAGGGTCTCCAATGAGGACTAGGGGATAGCTTGAGCGCTTCTCGATACCTCAATAAAAATACAGGCGTCATCGACTAGAGTTTGCATCTCTACCTCTCTCTTTAGCTTCCGCATTTACTTTGCTACCTTGTTGTGTGCTTTACCTTTTCTAGCTTCTTTTCTAGCTTAGTTGATAGGCTAGTTGATAGGCTTGGTTCATAGGTTCCAAAACTCTTTTACGGTAGAGATAGCAACACACCTAGCAAAACCTTTGTTGCACAATAGATAGCTTTCTTTCTTGTATAGGTTTTGACTAGGTGGAAATTAGAGGCCATAGTTAGAAAACAAGTTTTTAGTTGCCTAATTCACCCCCCCCACTTAGGCGTCACGGTCCTTTCAATTGGTATCAAAGCCGGTTGGCTCATTTGTGGACTCTTGGCTTCACCGCCTTCGAGCCGACGCCCCTAAGAGTGGTTGGGATGGATACCTCTAGGCCTCCGCACTTTGACGGCACAAACTTTCCCTACTATAGTGCTAGAATGGCTTGCTACCTAGAAGCGCTTGATCTAGGTGTTTGGAGAGTCACCCGCGATGGGATGAGACCCCATAAGAATCCCAACAAGTTAACCGCGGGTGATGAAAAGGAAATTCATCTTAATGCTAGAGCTAAAAATTCCTTGTTTGAATCTTTTAGCATGGATGTGTTTAACCAAGTTTTTACTTTACAAACATCTCATGAAATTTGGTTAAAAGTCCATGAGCTCCATGATGGTACTAGTAATGTTAGAGAGCAAAAACATCACCTAGCTAAATCAAGTTATGATTCCTTTAAAATGAATGATAATGAGCTTGTTCGTGATATGTATTCTTGTTTGAATCTAATTATCAATGAGCTCAATTCTATAGGAATCACAAAGCTAGGTGATTCAGATATTGTGAGGAAGATCATCTCAGTGCTTCCAAAGAAAAAGTATGCAACCATCATCACCATCCTCCACAACATGGAAGACTTGAGCACAATGGACCCCCGCCATTGTCATTGGCAAATTGATGGCATTTGAGATGTCACGCAAGATGGGCCAAGAAGAAGCCACTTCATCAAGCAAAGGCAAAGCTCTCACATGTGATGAGCACAAGAAGATGAAGGGCAAAAAGAAAATTGAGACAAGCTCAAGTTCCTCAAGTGAAGATGAGGAAGAAGAAGAGGATGATGATGATGAATCAAGTGATGATGATCGAGCCTCCACCTCATCCAACTCCTCCTTAGATGAAGAAGAAACAATCAAGCTAGTTCAATGAGTGAAGAGCATGATCCACAAGCTCAATGCCAAGGGTGTGCCCATCATAATTGAAGATTGTCTTTTCACCAATCAAAAAAGAGAGCAAAGGAAAAATGGATGTTATAGATGTTGCAAGAGAGGGCACTTTACGGACGATTGTCCAAAACAAAAGCCCGCACCCATGGACATGAAATAGAAGGGATGAAAGGCCAAAGCCCTCACCACCATCAAGACATGGGATGATTCATCAAGTGATGATGAAGCTCAACACAAGAGGCATGGCCATAAGCATTCATCATCAAGCTCCTCACATATGTGCCTTATGGCACGAGGTAACACAAAATCTATGTCTAGAGTGATAGTGATAGTGATAGTGATCATGATCTACCTTCTTATGATCAACTTGTGCAAGATAATCTCACTTATGCTAAAGCTTGCACTAGCCAACAAAAGAAAATAAATGCCTTAAAAGAAAAAATAAATAGTTCTCAACAAGCCTATAATAATATGCTTGAACAATATGAAACTTTTTCAAACATAAATGCTGAGCTATCTAATAAAATTGAGAAACTTGAGGCTAGTGCAAACACAAGTGATAGCACAAGTAATGATGAGCAACTTGTTAAGAAAAATGAAAAACTAAAAGAAAAGTTAGCTAGCACACAAGATGCTTACAAAAGTTTGCTTACAAAATGGAAATTATGTGCAAACTTTGTGATAAGCTAACTACTAAAGTTGCTAATCTAGAAGCCATCAGAGCAAACCCCACCAAGGCATCCAAAAATAAAAAATCAATCTTTACTTGATTTAGACTAACCCATGTGCAAACAAGCTTGTGTTGAGAATGTGATTGTAGAAACATGTACATAAGAAGTTGCAATGGAGAATGAGTTGCTAAGACAAGAAGTGGCTCGCCTCACCATGGACTTGACTCAAGCAAAAGACAAGACAAAGCAAACCTGAACTCATCAAGATAACACCATCAAGGGAGTGAAGAAGCTTGATGAGGAGCAAATCGTGGTTTGTTATGTTTGCCACAAGGAAGGCCACAAGTCCTATGAGTGCAAGGTGAAGCATGGGGGAGAGAAAAAGAAGAAAAATAAAAACAAAAAGCAAACAAGTAAGCTCTCCAACACCTACACCAACAAGGTGAACAAAAAGGCCTCCACACCTTATCTTTTGAAGAAGAAGAAGAATGACAAGGTGGTGGCCACCAAGGTGAACAAGCAAGCTAATAATGGGGCCAAACGCATTTGGGTGCCTAACGATATTATTTCAACCATGAAGAGCACCAAAAAGGTTTGGGTCCCGAAAGGGAAGTAAGTAGTCAAGTGGACTACGGGGAATTTGGAGACTTGGCAAAGGTTGGGTCCATATCATGGGGTGCATCACATTGGATCATGTCATTGCCAAGTATATTAGTGGTCACTATGGACCCAAGTTCCCCGTCCCATGTTAGGTAACTAGATTTAATTCTCGCAATTTCTTTGAGTATGTAGTTCCTTTTATTGCCTATGTTTGCATTTACATTTTTAATCTTTTGTCTTGCATACACTAGGATTATCATATGGTAGTTTTGCTCAGTATCACTCTCATCTTTGGAGTAAACCTACATGGTTTAATTTGTTTAGGAGCACGGCACATAGCTTCTCTTGTATTTACCTTATATGTGCCAAAGTCCAAATAGTAGATTAACTACCCCGATTACCATCTTCAATTGGTGTCACATTTCTAGTGATGTCAACATGCAAAATGGTGAATGACCTTACAAGTCAATGTGCATGTCTCCTACAAGTATTTCAAACTTGTATGCACACTTTTAGGGGAGTTTACTCTACAATTTGGAAGCTTTGAGACTAACACCACTTTCAAGTTTATCATGTGTATAGTAGTCTCATTGCAAGGAAAATGGAATCCCGGAGACAGGCATTGTGAATGGCAATAATCTGATTGGTATCTACATGTGGTATTCCTAACCAATATCATTATGTTGATCTAAATTTGATACTTTTATATGCTTTATCCATGCATTATATAGATTAAAGACCTTTGTGCATTAATTTGCATGTTATGCATATGCTTTGCCATACACCATATGTATGCATACACTTAGGAGGAGTTTAGTTTATGAATGACCGAAAATGCTAAAGCAAGGCGACCAGAGGGGGGGTGAATGGGAGCCTAAAAATTTCTTTTGAAATTACGGCCTCTGTCCCAACAAAATCAACCCCAAAAGCTTCGGACTCAAACTCGATGCCCACGACCCTCGAAAAGAGGGTGGATGATCCCTAGGATCACAGAGAGGCACCACACAAGAGAGCAAACCAAAACTCCCAAAACTCCAAGTCAAGTTCCTACCCAAAAGACCCACTCCCGAACGTAGATAGAGGGCTACATCAGGAAATCCCTAAATACCGATGCTAACAAGTAGCAAAGATACCTAGAGAGGTTCCTAGGTAAACTCTAGGAGCAAACAAGAAGTCCAGAGATGAAGCGAAAAAGCCGAGAGAGCAAACGCATTAAAACGCAACCTACAGCCGATTCCCGGACTGTCCGGACTGCTGGTCCCGGACTGTCTACGCCAGGGGCGGACTGTCCGCGAATCCCTGGGGGACTGTCCGCCGGCTAAGTTGCAAAAATAGCAACTCTGCTGAACCCTCCCTGCGCGACTCGCGGACTGTCCGCGGTTCCTTCTCGGATTGTCCGCCGGTCAAGTTGCAAAAACAGCAACGCGGCTGGACTCTCCCTGCGCGACTCGCGGACTGTCCGTGCCTTATACGGCGGACTGTCCACCGGTCAAAATGACCGTGAGCAGTGCGCGCTACGCTTGTTCTGGTCTGGCTGAGCCCGATGGCCGGATAGTCCGCGACCAAGGGGCGGACAGTCCGCCACTGCCCAGAACGCCAAAAAACACCACGGGACAAAACCAAAATCGATTGGATCTTCACCAATTCGAACGGGGCTGCAACCAAACTTCTCCCAAGTGTTCTTCTACGTGTTGGGAAGCTAATCCTAGGATATCATTGCTGCTACCCAACTAATCCATGAGAATTCCGAAGAACACTAGAAAAGGGGAGGAAAGAAGAACAAAAATGATTTCGACCCGATCTACTTGTTCGTGAGGATAGAGATGAATTCCTGCGGTGGAAATGTTCTCCTCACCTCAAAGAACAAGTTGATTCAAATGGAATCACAAAAGACGCAGCGTAGAGGGAGATCGAGTGACGGGAAAATCGTGGAGAAAAGAAGTACGCGAAGAACAAATTCAAAACGCGAATTCAACCACGAATTTGATCCTTGGATTCAGAGGAATGGATGATTGATTAAGCACTCGGTGTCGGGCTACAAGCCACTCCTAGCAACACAAAGCTTGTATGGCAAAAAGCTCAAGAACAAGAGTCAACTCTCCTCTAATCTTAGCCTTCTCTCACAAGCACAAAATGAGAGAGACACCGTCCAAGGATGGCTGCCCTAACCAGCCCCCTTCATATATATAGGCGCACGTCCGAAGACCAAAATGCCCTCTCATGAAGTACTCAACCCAAATACCCCCCAGGGGTAAAACTGTCCAACCCTAGCAGTTTTCATCCGACGGCCACGCGCCTTCTCATCCTTCGCTTCGCCTCGACGCAAGCTCCAAGATGCCGCCACGTGCCATCACCGTCGACCGTTGCGCCTTCTCACCGATAGCTTCGCCGCAACGCAAGCCTCTCGGTGCCGCCATGCGTCGACCGTCCTTTTGGACCTTCCCTCGGTTTTGAGGCCCAAACTGGGAAACCTGCCTGCCCAGGTTTTGAGGCCCAAACCTGGAAACCGTCCACCCCGAGTTTTGAGGCCTAAACTTGGAAACCCGCGAGCCCAGGTTTTGAGGCCCAGACCTGGAAACCGTCCATCCCGAGTTTTGAGGCACAAACTCGGAAACCGGCCATCTCGAGTTTTGAGACCCAAACTCGGAAACCGTCGAGGGTAGCTTTTTGAGGCTCAGCTACCGAACCCGCACCGTAGACGGGATGTGGTTCGCACACCCCGACAACCGGCACCGATGCTGATCCATGTCCAGCCTCCACGCTGGGCACAACGCCTTCGCCTTCCTTCTTGACTTGGCCGACGGCACTTGCGCCGCACGCAAGCCCGTGTCCGACCTCCCGCCAACTGCCACAACGCCATCGTCTTCGTCCCGACTCGGCCGATGCATCGCACATCCCCATGTGCTCCTGCTCGCCGATGCCACGTGCCAGCTACCACAGCTGGTCCTCTGGCCCTCTGGTCCGTCGGTCCAAGCCTCACGTCCGCCCTTCACCGCTCTGGGTACATCGGCATGGCGCGTTCGCCGCACGGCACGCCCATCCTTCACCGATCCCGGTCCGTCGGCACGGCACGTCTCTACTTGACCTTCACCTCGCCATCGAACACCTGCACATCAACACAGCCAAGAGACACATGTTGCACACGCACACCAACACAGAAACACACCACAACTCAACACCACCGGTTAGTCATAAGCATTAAGCACATAGTGAGATAATGACTCAACCGAGAAAAGCCTCAACCCTTCCTTATCAAAGTCAATCATTCATCATATATGTTCTCAATCTCCTCCTTGATGAATGCATTGACTAAAAATAAAACCACCAAGGAAGGGTTTGAAGGCAAGCCTCATTCAAGTGCCCAAAAGCCCAGCAAAAGCAAACACAAGGCTACTTGAGATGAGAAAGGATCATGAAAACTCCAAATAAAAGCTCTCGGTCCCGAAAGAAACGGGAAAAGCGGGCAAAGCCTCCACACAACCGAAGAGTCAAGAGAAACAAGAGTTTCATGAAATCCCAAAAGGTACTCGAAAACCAATCTCAAATAAATTGTCAAACAATCATCACAAACGAAACCAAGGCACTTATCCACTTGGGTTTCCAAATTTCTCCCCCTTGATGATTGAATTGACAGAGACTAAACACAAAGAGATGGTTTGAGATACCAAAACAGAAAACTTGGTCCCCAAAGATATGGGCAACGACTCAACGCAACCAAGCAAAGGATCGGAGCAACAACTCATAAAAGAGCAAAACTCGATCACACAGAGCGAAAGACTTGGTTCCCAAAGACATGGGCAACGGCTCGACGCAACCAAGTCAAAAATGAGCTAGCCCTCAAGAAAAGGCAGAAAATGGCTCAATACCACTAGCTCAAGGCTCGATACCAATTAAGGCTGAATAAACGCATAAGAATACAAAACTGCTAGTTCCTCAAGATAGAGGCACAGAGGCTCAACACAACTAGCAGAAGACTCGATACCAATCACAAGCAGCCAAAAATTGGTGAAAACAGCTAGTTCCTCAAGACAGAGGCACATAGGCTCGACGCAACTAGCCGAAGGCTCCATACCAATCGAAAATACCAAGCAAAAACTGCTAGTCTCTCTAAGAGAGAGGCAACAATGGCCCAACACGACTAGCAAGCTCGATACCGATTGAGAAAAACACAAAGAGAAGCTCAACACTAAATGGAGCACAAACACTTGGAGCACGCGGAGAAGCAGCAAGACAAAAGCGACTACTCCTGAAGGCAAACCTACACACAAAGGCTATGCACCAAAGCTCACTATGAAGGATACCAATTGAACCACATAAAAGAGCTATACCAATTGAAGAAGAACATAAAAGAGCTAAACTCCCCCTAGCTCAAAACTCTCCCCAAAATGCACGACTCTCCCCTTTTGAGCCAACACTCAAGCTCCCCCTTGCAAACAGCTTCTCCCCCTTGACAAAAGGGACCATGCTGAGGGGTTTTGACATTTTTCACAAAGTTGACACAAACACAAGACAAGTCATCAACCAAAAGCATATGGGGGCAATGAAAAGCATTGAAAGTGACCACAAAGTGTATCGGAGCTGGGGGTAAGTACACTAAGCTAAAAATGCATGATATGCACAATGCATCAGCTTCAAGTGTATAGCAATCAGAATGAAAAGATGCTCAAAAGGGTGTTGCCCTGAAAGTGCAGCAACCAATACAAATGCTAGCAAAGGCTCAAACTGATCAAATGAATACGAAATATGAACAATTAAGCATATGAGCAGTTTTAAGCCATTTGAAAAGGAGTCCACCACTAAAATAGCACTTAGCATGAATAGACAGGAAATCGAGCTAGTGCTAACTCAAGTATAAAAGGTGAACTACCCCTAGCAAAGTTCAATCATCATGCAATAGAATGAAGCATAAACTTGTGTTATTTTCAAATTTTTATCGGAGATTGCAGCGGTATTAACACAAGTTCATATTAAAAGCATGTGATTGCGAGAGGTTAAAAACATGGTCATTCCCTAACTTTTCAACCGGGCTAAACCTATGCAATAAAAGCAATCAGAAGCTTGAAGCACCGATTTCAGTCTTACACTACACGGCTCAAGTTTAACTCAAAAGTGCAATGAGAAACAGTCTCGATACCGTGAGGTGCTGACACATGCAATCCCATCTCGATCTTTTCATTTCACTTAGACTTGGTTCAAATTTTAAGCACAAGGTAAACATGAACAAACCAAGCAAGTGAATGACTCAGTGCAAGAGACATAGCAACCTAGCATACAAAAGATAGCACAAGTGATCTCAACACATCCTACCCATGCTAGTTGTCACTCTCAATGGTGAACAAATTAAAAATTTCATAGTTGATTAGTCAAGTTCACCATTTGCAAAAATAGCTTAGCTCATAACATGTATCAAGTGATCAAAAAGAGCCTAAGCTACAAGCATCATCATGAATCAATAGGGCAATACCAAAAAGAGCATAGTCTCATTCTCATTAATATATACATGAAGCTCTAAAATGCAAGATATACATGATGAAATGCATGCAAAAGCTAGCCTATAAGGAACGAAGCAAAAGCTAGCCTAAAAGGAAAGTACTAAAACAAAAGGGTATCAGAGAAGTCAAACTATGAACCAACAAGCAAAATGCTTCCCCAACTAAAAGGGAAACACACACCAAACTCACAAGCGAAGAGCCAAGAAATGCTCAAGTGAACAGCCAGTAAAATCAACATCGGAAAAACCACAAAGCAAAGGGGTCAAAGAAGAAGAGTACCAAACCCAAACTAAGAAGTGTGTCAGGGGTACCTCATGATGCGCTTGGCCGCCTGCTTGTGTGATACTCGAGGGGACGCCTGAAACTGCTGAAATCTTCAGGGCACCAGCCTCGCCGAAATCGTCTCCCCCTCGCCTGATGCTGTCGCTCCCACAGGTGCTGCTAGTGCTCACTGGAGAGCTGCTCGAACGAAACCCCAAGTCGTGGAAGAAGTGGGATCGGATCTGTGAGCTGAAATGCTCTCTCCAGGCTCCTGTTCTCCTGCACACTCAAAAGCAGAAGAAAACACAAGGCATTGTCTCGGCTAGTGTGACCTCAAGGTCTCCACGAAAACAGTTAGTTACATAATAAGCATAAGGTGAACTCTCAACAAAAGGAGATCTACCTATGAATGATACCGCAAGGAGATCTGAACTCAAACTAGTCAAGCCTACCATGCAACAGGATAAAGCACTATATAGCAAAATGCAACCTAGAGACATGATCAACCCAAACATAGCCTAAACCTCAACACATGCTACAATGCAAAATAATTATAGCAATAGATCCAAAACATGTAACATGATAAAATTGTGGAAAGGCTAGTGCTCAAACTAATCATATCAACAGGGTACATGTAGCTAACCAAAACTAGCACCTAAAAAGTGATACCTAATGAACATCATACCTCTACATGTAAAGCTCATGGAGAAATAAGGTAAAGCATGGCATAATGTTCATGAGGATCACAAACTAGCATGAAAAGTGGAATAGCCACCAAAACTATACATAAAGCTAGCATGACATGATATACAAGATAGCACATGCTAGACTAAAACAAAACATGATACAAGAGAAAATGTACATGCAAGAACTCTACAAGCGAGCACATAAAAGACCATCTCATACCACAAGACATAAATCATGGATGTACAGGGTATGAGTGTAAAAGAAAGCTCACCAAGCTATAAAAGCCTCTTTGGAGGCAATTCTAAGCGGGGTGTAGAGAACCATTAAATCTTGGTCACATCTAAACGACCAAGTTCCATTCGGCGCATGTTCTCCACCCCGCGTCCTCATATCTACACACAAGAGGACAAAATAACCCGAGTCTTGGATCCCGAAGGGTTAGCAAGCATGTACTTGGGAACCCAAGACTTGGTCACAAATCTCAACTTATCATGTGGGTTAGCATGATGCAAATGTTGGTTCAAATGCAATTTTGAAACACCCTTGGAAGCACTCCTCAAAAGGACAACTCGAGGAGAAGAACGAGTCGTACCACGGGAAAAGAGGCAAACATCTTCCAAGGTTTTTGTAGAAGAACCAATAGATGCACCATGAGAAGCATGACGTGGACCAAGAGAAGTAGCACTAGAAGCATGTCCACGACCATGACCTAACCCACTAGAAAAGGAGTCATAAAACCCATCAACAAAAAGGGGCTTCTTACTAGGAACACAAGCGTTCATGCCATGAGAAGGGCTATGAACCACCAACTTCCTAGAAGAGCGAGCTTGGCGCAAGCGTTTGGCACGCCGATAGCAAAAGCTTTCTTGATGCCCATCTTTCTCATGAAAAGAGCAATGGTACAAAGGCCTATCGGAAGGCACACCATTCTCCGACAAGTGAGAAGTTCCTTGGGGCTTAGAACAAGAAGCATCAACGTTCAACTTGGTGCCAACACTAGGAGCACAAGTGCCATGGGAAAGGCTACGCGGCTTCCTAAAAGCCTTAGCTCGAATACGCCACTCGTGCTTGACACGGCGAAAACAAAAATCGAATGAGTGTCCATCCTTCTTGCAAAATGTGCAATGGTAAACCGGATTGGGAGCACGAGTCCCAAAAATATGAGAAGAACCCTTGTCAAGAGAAGTCCCTTGGACATCACTCAAAGAAACAGCTAGGTTAGGAGTAGCTATGAAAGAGCTATCCGAAACCTTGACACTAATGCTACAGTAAAAAAACTCACGCGCAACACAAGAACTCAACTCCGATTGCAAAGATGCAAACTTATAACTATCAACATCGGAGTTGCAAGAATTGAGTGAATCAAAAGACTTAGCACAAAGACTCTTGCATCTTTTGACTAAAACCTCATTTTCAAACATGCTGAGCGTCCGATGCTCCTTCAAAACGCAGTTCTTTGACACGTGGCACCGGTGCGTCCGATGTGATGAACACAACGTCTGATGCCCATGACGTCAGCGTCCGATGCTCCTGATTTTGTGCAGTTCTTTAGCGGATTCAACCTGATCTCCACGAATCAAAAGCTCTAAGGCTTAGACTTGATGTAAGGAGTTCCAAGGATGTTAGTGAGCTACTCCTAAGAGATCATGGCTCGAACCTAACTCCAAATTGGTGAATCAGAAGAATTCGGGGCAAAGGAGAAGGAACTCGATCCAATTACTATTGACACAAAAATCTGGACGAGATGCCAACACACTCGACCACAGTCCTCAGAATTCAGAAGCCATGCAAGAAGCAAAGTCCTGACCTCCTGGACCCTCAAGAGATGGTGGTGCCGAATCTTGGTGAGAAGGACTCCGGACGTGCCAGTCAATTTGACCTGCAATTGACAAGGAGAAGAAAAAGACGTCAAATTGTGGAACCGGCCGGTTTGATGCCAGACAGTTCCAAATTATATGGCTCTGATATAGCCATTGTCATAAGATATTGACTACAAAGTCAACTGCCAAGAAAAGGTTGAAGCATTGACAATATTTGAAGCAAAACGGCTATTGTATATATAAAGGAAGCATTTAGACCAAGAACAACTGATAAGCTTAAACGTGTGAGTTAAATAAAGATCTATGTATATATTTAAATGGCATGAAATCAATAGATCGGCTAATTGCATAGGCAATTCTATTTGTTAACA